>JACSVZ010000002.1:87680875-87860875 GCA_014706295.1 Lycocorax pyrrhopterus obiensis
TTGTTTTT
Organism: Lycocorax pyrrhopterus obiensis; assembly: GCA_014706295.1. NCBI lineage: Eukaryota > Metazoa > Chordata > Aves > Passeriformes > Paradisaeidae > Lycocorax > Lycocorax pyrrhopterus. The sequence goes on from JACSVZ010000002.1 coordinate 87,680,884, forward strand.
GAAACCATACATACCTCTGGCATCTCCAACATGCAGGGGTGGTGAATTCTGTGCATTATTCTGTTTGTTATTATGTACAAAAGAACTATGCAGTTTTTTGAAATGATTGTTGTTTTTTAGGGGGCGGTTGATTTTTTTTTTCTTTTAAATCTTTTAAGCCTCTAATTCCTGTATTGAGAATGCCCTAGTTCTTTTAAAAGAAAATAGTAAACATTTTTTCCCCACTTATGTTATGGGCATCTCTGAATATTTTGTATGTCCATCTTCTGTCTGATTTTGTTTGGTTGGGATTTTTTTAAAGTAATTCTATGGAACATGAGAATATTCAATCCCATTTCATATGAGATTCTGGATCTCTCATTGTCTTCCTCTGTACTGGTCCTTGTTCTGCTACATAAATATTCAGACTGAGTATCCAACATTATGGTCAATGTCAAAAAATCAAGTTCTTTGTGGTTCAACGCATAATGATGTAGTTTAATGCTTACTGTTTTGTTCTCAATTATTTTCCGAATAATTCCTTATATTATACTTCTCTTTTGGTGCCACTGAACGCTGAGTTGACACTTCAAGAGAACAATTCAAAAAGACTCCAAGATTGCTTTTCTGCATTGGAATATCTAACAAAAGCCCACAGCTGTATATATTTATGGGTAGAGTCACACTTGTCTCTATATATTGTTTTACATTTATCAAGACTGGTTTTCATGTACCATTTTAATTCTTCATCATCGGGTAATGTTACCACTTTCTCCAGATTTTCAACCAATGATAGTTTTGAGAATACTGAGTACTCCCTGCTAATAGTAAACTTTTCCACTTTATATGTGAAGTTACAGAGAGAATTTTGATAGGATTCAGGTAGGATGGAAACAACTGATGCTTTGAAGTGTGGCAAATACATAGACACATTGAAAATACCATCAGAAGGGCATGCTAAATGTCTCCTGCAAATCTGCAAAATTACCGTTTTCAAGTGACCATTTATGTTACATTTTCCCTTAAACTGCTTGAGGCCCTAGTTAGTGATTTTCCAGTTCTTCATCCTGGTTCAGTCTATATGTAGCTGCATATGGAAAAAAGTTATGCAGTGGGGAAAAAATAAATCATAAACCAATTGCTTCCAGACGTGCTCATGCTATATCTTGTTTCTTTCCCTGGAGATAAAAATAGTGTTCCATGGAGAAACCAGAAATCAATACAAGAATTTATCACCAAGTAGAGGTGAATTTTCTGGGAAATAAGGATGGAAACTGATGGACTGGTGGAATGACCATGGCAGACTCACTTTGACATTTAGATGACAAAACACATGGACATGGTGTCATGTCCAAAACATGGACACCTCTAAATATTTTCTACTCATTGTGTCTGCCCTTCTCTGGGTAGACTGAGCTTTGGTTAATGTCAGTGGTACATTATTCACAGGGACATACACTGAGGTGACCACAGAATAAACTGCACAGTTGCCTGTAGTTTGTGTCATTCAGTAGCTCTTCTAGCAATTTATTAGGATGTACCACTCAGTACGTCTCAGAGGGAGCAAAGAGATGTAAGCAGGAAGAGGGACAGAAACCTGCTACTATACTGTGAAAAGCTGCCAAGACTTGCTGAGCCCCAGCTCAGTTTGAAAATTTGTGTCCTTATAAAGGATCCAGTGAAAGATAGGTACCATTTTAAAGAGTCTGGAGTGTAAAAAGGATTATTCAAGAGCATCTGAGACAGAAGTTTTACAGAAAAGTTGATGGGCATAGTATCAGGAAAATATTGTGCTGTCCATTCTAATGTATCCTTGGTTTTGTACTAGCTCGCTGAGGGTTTGTCATATACTGCTGACACCAAATAGTCAGAAATTAAGTATGACACGTGAGAATCTGAAATCACTTCAAGTGCTAAGAACTGTCAGTTTCTTTTATTCTACTCAGCTTTTGGAAGCTTTTGAACCTATGTGATTATTTTCTGTTCAAAACTCAGCCCAAAATACAGGTACAAAGTAGAGCTTCATTGATCTCGTGATGCTGGAGGACTTTGGTTATTCTGTTTTGTTTCAGGAGTGAGAAAACCTGTCAGGTCTCTATACAGAAAGTCAGAAATGAAGAAGTTTTACTGCTTCCCTGATTTAATTTCCTTTGACTTCCTCAATTCTGCAATCTAATGACTCTGGTTTGGTTTTGGTTTTATTTTTTGTTTTGATGACACCAACCAAGGGCTGTGCAACTGAAGATGATAGAAGTTCCCTGAGCCATGGTGGGAGCAGGACAGGGAAGCTGTACCAAAACTTATAGCGTATGGCCATATCTACCAGAGAAAACAGGTACACCAGGATGCCTTGGGTAACTTGAGGTCACTGGAACAGATGCAAATCTTTGCTAGACTTGGCACCTGGACACTACTGAACAGTAGAAGAGACCTGATTGCCGTTTTAAGCTTTTCTTTGTCTCCTCTCCTTCCTGCCTACACAGAGTCATTTCATCTCCCGCACTTCAGAAAACTAGCACCTTTCCTCCCTATCACAGAATGACCGAGGAACTCCTCAGGAATTCTAAAAGCATTATGTGTTTGGCCATGCCTGAGCCAGTATTTTACTTGTGGCAGCCTTAATTCCATAACTTTCATAAGTTAAAAGTATGTTCCATGAGATCCTTTTCCCCATCCTTTTCTTTCCCAGACCTTCTTGCTAGACAACAGTCTTAAAGGGGGAAAAAGTCATGGTCTGGAAACACAGTCCATACTAGAATTCAGCCTTAAGCAAGAAGTGTCAAAACCAAGATTTTGGAGAGTTAGTGATACTTTCACAGTGCTGGCTTGCTCATAAAGGCAATTACACATGCAAGTGAGTTATGTAGGCATTTATAACACTTCTGTCTGAAGTGAAATGCTCATCAAATATTTTCTGCAAAGGCAAATATTTTCTGTACTCCTGCTTCATGTTTCACAGCACAAGTTAATGAGTTGGCTGGCACTTTGATGTTCAATGTATTAGCCTTCATTGTAGTTCAGAATCTCAATCCCTGCTCATTTCTGTCATTTTGCGAATTTATCAAAGGACAGGTCTTGCGAAGCCTGCTCATGGGCCTCCTCCCCATTCTCTTCTTCACCCCCAGTGTGTTTTACCGTGTCAACACTGCAGTTGCTGTAGTGCTGTGAAGTGTAGCAGTGCTTGAACTGACTTAAATCAGGCCTAGTGATCCCAGGTACAAAGTGAGTTCGGCTACAGCACTGAGGAGGGAGTGCTGAGCTGTGCCAGGGCTGGTAGAGGGATGGTGGTACCCTGGCTTGTTCCTTCCCAGCTCACATGGATGTAAAAGCAACAACCCATGCCTTTGTTTGAAGCGCAGCAAGGCTCTCCTCTGTCCTGTCCTGAACTAGGTTAACTTTCGGTGGGATACTGAGTGATGTGGGTGACAAAACATTGCAGACCATATTCTTCTGCTCTGTATAATGCTAGATAAGCAGTACTGCGAGGTTATGAAGATAGTCTTCAAAACAGGTCTTCCTTGTTTTCATGAATTCCTCCTAGAGCTTTTTACCAATAGATTTTGCAGGTTGGTTTTAGTCCCATTTATGCATTCAAGTCTACTGTCTACAAATTCTTTAGTCTGAAGTACCAATCTGTGTGATACAAAATTCATTTTGCCACATAAGGCACTTGTGTCTACAGTGCGTCCTATCAGAACAGAACTGGATTGTTTTTCTTTATTCTCCTCAGGGTAAGCATTCTGAAATTTTATTGTATTTTTTAATATGAAAATGAGGATCTTGCAAATTTACATTCAGAAATTCTGCATCCATTGATTCATGAATGTAATGAATTGAATGGCTCTAATATCCACTCTCAGAAATTGACCACTTCTTATTGAAAAGGTATTTTCTGTTATGCATCTGTTGAGGCTAGTACATAAAAGAAAAGGCACATATATGGATATATGTATATATCTCTAAAAGAAGACTCAGAGTGCCTTTCTGTTCATTCTCCTCCGTCTTAGATAAACTTTTTGTTTTTTGGTAGATATTTCATTTTTTTTCCAGAGGGGAAAAAAAGCAAATATTTTCAATGTAGAAGCAGGCAGCTATAGAAAAATAAAGTTTCAGCCCAGCCTTGAGTAAATGCTTGGGCAGATAACCAAAACAGAGAACTTTCCAAACACGGTTGCTTGACTTCCAAGTGAATCATCCTATTTTTGTTGGGAAGGAAGACCAACCCATTTTTTGTGTTATATGCTGGATTGAGATGACTAATTTTTTACTCTGTGTGTAGAAGTAAGAACTATTGTCTGAGATAGATAGAAAATATTTAAGCAAATTTTTGTTAAAATGATGAGTCCTATGTTGCATGAAATAATAATAAAAAAAGCTTCTTTCAAGAAATCTGCATAGAATATCAGTTAAAATCACCTAAAATAAAATCAGTTTAAATTGCCTTTCCTATGACAACAATTTTAGTATTTTATCATCTAATGTGAACATCAAAGGCATTCCTTGAATGTGTTTTGCTTTAAAATGTAAATTATATTAAGTCCATTCTCAATGATTAGCTGTGTTGAGCTTCTGCAGATTTCCTCTTGGCCTGAGTTCCCTTTTTTTTTCTCTTGACAAGCAATGTCCCCATAACTCACAGATTTCATACATAAAGAGTTGTGGAGAATGGTGTGAAAACAGGTTTGTAGATTAGAGAGTTGGTAGCAAACTTTGGACATATGAAAATTATTAAAAAAGACTGATGAGCTGCACAGTGAGTTTTTGTTGCCAGATCATTCTCAAACCAGTAATGAAGTTACAGCCTCATTAAGTTCATCCCTTTCCTTTCCACCTTAATGGCTGGAGCACAGAATCAGAGCCTCTTGATGTGCAGGTTTTTATATAAAGTCCCCCTCCACTGTGGATTGTCCTCTTGCTCTCTGACATGTCTTTGATGCTGTTCTTGTGTCCTTACTGCTGGTGCAGAAAAGTGCAAAATCTCCATGTTCTTCCTAGTCTTTGCAGAACTCCAGTCTGATGTTAGATATAGCTAGAGGTGCAGAAAGCTGCTTAGATTGGTGTCAAAAAAGTTTGTTTCAAGACTTCCTTATTTTATGTATAGGAGATTAGGGGAGTAAAGCACGTTGAAATGGAAAAGTGAACATGGAAAACAAGAATTAAACAAATATTTGATCCCATAAAAATTTAAACCAGCATAACTAATATTTAGAGGAATATTTACATGTTTGAAAAAAAAAAACCCTAGCAAAAGCTCAAAAGGCATCTATTTAAATAACTGTCCTTTCAAGAGGTTAGATCAGCATATGCTGACAAGAGGCTTGTGTTGTGGGTTTTGTAGTAGTCTTAGCCTAATTAACAAATGCATTACTGGCACAAGTGAGCCAGGAACAATTGCCAGTCAGAACACTCAGAGAGAAGCCACCAGGGAACACTGGATAGCAATAAAAAGCCATGGCTGCTTATTTTTAATTCTTTGGAGGGCCAATTCAAACAGCAAATGTAATTACAATTCTGTAAATAGAACACCCGAAAGCACTCCTTCTGGCATTAGTATGCATATCTTTGATATTTGTTTAACAAATGATCAAGTAGCCCTTTCCTTATGTTGCTTCTTATTTAAGGGGTTTGAAAATTTGAAAAGCAATGCTGAAAATACCATATAACTCTGTAGGCTTTCACTTCCAAATGCATTGGAAAATCACTGATTTGGCTGGTAAAAGAGCCTGCATCTGGCTTACTTACTCATGTACAATAAACAGAAGAGGTAGGTTTATGAATTCTTTTTGTTTTGGTACCCCTTTATTTGAAGACAAGACTGACTATGTTGGAGCATGATAAAGACAAAATTATTTCAAAGGGAGATCATAGCATTTCAACATCTAAATGCTAAACTAAATCTGTGTTCTTGCATTACTTTTACTAAGCACAACTAGAAGAGTCAAAGCAGAAAGCAGAAAACTTTGCCGTCCTTCAGATGTGGCATACTTTTCCATTACCTGACGTACCGAGTGTCTCAGCAGGACGTTATCCTACTTTGTAGTATTTTGTGCAGCAGGCAGGCTTGCTGTGGTAAGTTAATTCAGAGAAAGAGCGAAAGTGGCTAAGGCACAGCAAGATGTGATCATAAATTAATAATGTTCAATGGACTGTGACTGTGAGAGCTGCTATTGGTGTTTCAGGTCAGGATAATCCCTAGACTCGGTTTGATTTTAAAAAATGGCAACCATATATTTCATGTGCAAATGGAAGAACGCAGAAGTCTTGTGAGAGGTAGAAAGTTCTTAGGAAGATCAAGGCAAGTACCAGAGGGAGAAAAGAGGGAAAAGAATAACAATAATAAGGCCAAAGTGAAGTAAACTGTCCTACCATCTGTACGTTAGTAAACACAGGTAAGATTAACATGATTCTTGTATTAAGGACTCATATGACCAAAAATCTCAAATTCTTGCTAAGTCTTTCTGGTTTTCCTCTGCCTTAGAGAGTTAAGCAACAGCTGTTTCCATGAGGAAACTGGGTGGGTGAGAAATGGTCGCAGGTGCTGATAAGATGTAAATAAGGGAAAAACATCTTTAAAAGTTCTTTCTGTTCCCCCTCCAATATCATTGTCTGTGCCAGTTTCAGTTTTGGCTGGTTTTTAGGAAACAGACCCTAACTGGGGTTTGGCTACAAAACCACTTATTTATCAATTCTTATCGTTTCGTTATTGTTCAGCAGCCATTACTTGACATCAACTTTAAAAGATGCTGCCACATTCTCAACAGTTAAAATTATACCACATTATTTGTGCAGCAGACACAAATATTTGTCTTGTGTTTCTCGCATTTTTAAAAAGTCAGTCTTGCTGCTGGAATGTATTTACATTTCTGAATTTATGACAGGGAGGAAAGCTCTGTAATTTAACAGTTAAATTGAGCTTCCAGTTGTTTTAAAAACACTTGTTCTTTCAAAGTGGTGTGCTGGGGCAGAAGGAAGGATGGCTGCTTGTTTATCCTAGCTGGTGTGCTTCAACTCTGCCCGAGCCTTCACAGGAGGAGGAAGGACTGCTTTATCTTTTGTGACAAGAAACAGTCTACTCTGTCAGGGATCCTTTGGGAATGCAGATTGGGGCAAGGTGAGCGGCTGACATCACAGGATACCCAGTTTTGTTACTCAGCATGACAACTTCAGAGCATGCACCCCTATAGCTGTTGCCCCGTGGCCATACTGTATATGGTGGCTTTGTTCCGTGGGGATTTTTTTGTTTTGCAAATCAGTACACACCAAACTGATGCAAGTCAAAAAAACAAAAAAAAATTATTTTGTAACTCAGATCATTCAGAGAGCTGGTTTACAGTGTGGCCTCCAAAACTGTTGTCTGGGCACTGATGAAAGATCAGTGAACTAGTGCATGGGAACACCTGCTTGGGAAAAGGAACCTTTTAATTTGGTTTTGCTGCCAAAGTTAATGTATTTTGTACTCATGTCCTGACACAGAGAGCAAACAGGGTGCATGCAGCATGAAAACCAACAGGGAGGTTTCTGAAAGGAAGAGAAGTTCTGCCTGCAGTGAAGACTAAACTCCAAGCCCAAAGGCTCAAAGGTGATGTAGATCAAGAGACTTCCCTAGGGACTGTGTGGGACCATTGTAGCTGAAGAAGCCAACAAATAGACTGGAGGGGAAAAATCAGTTCTTCAAAAGACAGTGCAGAGACTTATTTTTCTACACCTTCCTTTCACCTGTTTCATTTTTCCCCAACAGGTCTAAGTGTTCCCTGTTGGAGGTATCATCTTGTTCTGTTTTTCGTTGCTGATAGGCTGAAGCTTTGGAGGCTTGTGGTACACCCTGGAGCAGGGGGGAGCAGGGGGCAGATTGGAGCTCTCCGTTGTGATCAGCACAGGGGTCTGCAGGAGTGCATGAAGGCTGGATGGGAACAGGGCATTTAGTCTTCAGCAAAAGCCAAACCTGACAACATGAGGAAGATTTTCTTTCTCTCGAGTAGATAAGGTTGGATTAGGGATGAACAGGACCTTGGTGGCAGAAAGGTCAGTCACTGGCTGAGCTTACTCATGGAATCTAATGCAGCTGTAGCAGGGCAGCACTGAACTTACAAAATAATGTTATTTTCAGTTGTAAAATTAGCAGAGCTTTAAGGCTCCTGGGTTAAGGCTGAGCATCAGATACAAGCTCTCAGTACCCATCTCCCAAGGCTGGATGTTTTGAAGTTAGAGGAAGTGATATCAAGAGCATCTAATCCCTAATCTAATTTTTGTGTCTTCTCTTTAAGCTCTATTAAAAACTGTATATTCCCCAATTTGTCTTGCCTGTAGGGATGAAGCTGTTATGTGGTATTGTCTGGTGTCTTCTGAGTTTGGATCCATCTCCCAGTTTGTGTCACAGTTGGAAATGGAGTGGTGGTCAGATATGTCAGTCAACTGACCAGTAGTGAAAGCTGTCCCCCAGTGTGTGAAAGGCAGTGAGCCAATTTGGTCTTGAAAACACTTCATCTTATTTGTTCCAGCTCTCATATGAATCATTATCTTGTAGAAGATATTCTGGAGGTTCACTTTGCTTACTTTAATATTTTCCATCAGTTCCATATGGCATAAAATGATAAATCCATACTGGGTGTAATGCTACAGAGCAGTGAATACAGTACATAACATGGTTCTTACTCCTGCTTCAATCACTGACATATAATGATTTCATTGATATAAATGTGTAATAGCTTAGTGCCTCCACTCCACGTTCACTCAGATATCACCATTTATGTCAGGTTTTAATATAACCCAGCTATTTGTTTAGACCTGGCCATAGCAAAAAGTAATGTAAGCAGTATGATTTATAGGATGCAGAACTAGGTTTTGTCAGAATTCAAAACAAGGCAAGGAAAACTTAATAGTAATGACATTCCTATGTAGACTGGATGGACAGAAAAAGAGTAAGAAACTACAAGATACTTACAAAAAATATCTCCCTCTGCCTACCATATCTTGCCAGGACATATCTTTTGCTTACTGTTTGGTCTATCAGCATTGCAATGGAGTACCAACTTACATTCAGTTCTGTGCAGTTTCCTCTAGTCCTTATGAAAAGTCTTCCCTATCCCTCCATCCCCTCTAAGGTCTCGGTACATATCAGATGCTTTCTCTCTTTCTCTCTATGTCCCTCTTAAGCTCCTTAAAATTCTTTGCTTACAATCTCAGAAGTTTCCTCTTACCGAGAATACTGCAAACAGGCAGCTTTCTTCTATTCCACACAGCCATAGCCTTTCAAAATTGCCGAAGGGAACATGCAGTGAGCAGTAACTAAATAACCAGTTACTGTCTCGTTGTTGTTTCTGATTTTGCTTTCTATTGCAGTCAATATCACTTCAGAAGGTAAAACTTCTCTTTCATCAGTATGAAATGTGACCACTGGTCTGGCTGCTCTTTTTCAGCCTGACCTGATCTACTGGGATCTGGTCCTCTGAATCTCTCTCATGTTTATCACAGTCACCACTGGAGAACAAAAATGTGTAAGATTGAAGTGCGCTGTCCTGATTGCCCTTTTCTAACAGCACTAGGAGTGTTAGTTGGCCCTAGACCTGCTTCTGCTTCCCGTGGCCCAGACAGATGCTCTGATGCCATGGAGCTCACCCCAAACTCAAAAGCCAACTGAGAAACAGCTGGTCCTAAGCTTGGTACTACCAGTGTTTGAGCTCCCTCCTTCATGGCCAGGTTGTTGGTTTAGATTTGAAAGCTCAGCCACGCTCAGCTTTTCCCTGCAGTTCTGTGTTGAACTGTATAGGATCAATATTTTCAATCATTTTCCTAGAGTTTTTTTCTTTCTTCTTTAGCAGATGCTTATTAAAAGTTTTATCTAGTTTTTAAAGCTTACTATTTTAAGAAAAACTTTCCAGAATTCCAACCAGAGATATTTCTTGAGCTAGAGCTTATGAAAAATAAGAAGCAGCTTACCTTCTGTTTCTTTTAACATTTAATGACTGAATATAGGAAGGTCTTCTTTATTTCTGTTAGAATAACGTGTGAAATAACCGGATGTTTTAAGAAGGAATTATAAATCCTTAGGCAATACTCAGAGAAACAGTCAACTTTGTACGAAAGAAGTGTTATCTAAGAAATAATATGCAATATTCTAAAGCTGATTGTGCATTTTATTCATGAAAATATGAGTAGAAGTACATAAAAGAACATATACATTAACACAGAATTATGCTTGGTTTCAGTATTTCCACTAATTCCTCTTTTACACAAAAGCACACACTTATATTTTAAGATGATTGTGAACAATTCATAGATCCACAACAGGTATGCTCACCTTTTACAATATATTTTTTCTCTGAGGAGAACTGTGACAAGTATGTAATGTCAGATAATAAACCTGACATTAGAGAGCAGTAGCCTAATATGCAGATGTGACACTTCTGATGTTTTTGCTTAGAATCAACCATAAGCTTTTCTTTCTGTGGGCTTTGTGAAAGATTGCTTACTTTCTTTCAGAAATTATTACACTGGTTTAGACCCTGGGTTCTTAGGATGACAAAACCAAAGTTAAAATAAACTTTAAAAGTAGTTCTTCAGGCTCCCAGGAGGCATAAAAGCCCCCTGGTTTCTAAGCAAGCTTACATGGCTTCATCTCAGTGTTGTATCAGAAAACAAAGGCCTGCTACACTTTGTTTTTAACCTTTGCAGTTAAAATATAAAACCATAACCAGCAAAATCACCCACCGCCTCATGGTTTCTCACCCATCTAAGATTGTGTTCTGTACTTCACTGTGGACATTTTAAGCTGTATAGTTTTGCTTATGTCTGCTGTTCTATCAAACATTTTCCCTTTGAAAAACATTACATAATTTACCTTTGTGCAGACATTGAAAGTATCTAACTATCTTTCGTCTGCTGAGTTCAGCAGAATTGAATCTATGCTTTTTTTTTTTTCTTCCTTATTAATTTCCTAATTTCAAGTTTGAAGTTGCCTATTTACATCTGTAGAAGCAGGAAGTTTTATTATCTTTACGGAGAAGACAACCTACACATCTGGAGGAAGCGAAAAAAAGACGCAGAGGGGAGGTGCATCCCTCATTGGAGAGTTGGCACAGCAATTGCATGAATTTAACTATACAGTGTGGTATAGCCACAAAAGTTTCAGGTTTGGGGATAACTGTATTCATTCACGAGGATATTTTTCTGCCACAAGAAAAGGCAAACATTTAAGAGTTGCTCTACTGGCACTTAAGTCCTTTCAGTGCAAAAGAGCTCTTTGCAGCTGAGGTTCCACAGCACTCAGGTGTGGCACAGAACGTAGGGCAATTCAGCTGCATGGTATGGATGGCACAGCATTGGAAAAAAGCTTTTGCAGCTTTTGTTTGACCCTGGCCTGTAACACTCGCTGCCACACCTCTGTCCATCGTCAGCAGGCATGGAGATAGATGCCTGTGCCTGCACTGGGCCTGAGTTGGCCCTGTGCCCTTCAGGAGGGCCCTGGGAGGAATGGGAGCTTTTAGAGCGGATGTGGCCAAAGGATTCAGGCACCCACTTAAAATGTTAAGACCAGAAGGGGAGATGTTGTGGTCAAGGGTGTTAATCATTTCCAGATGATCCTCCAGAAGAGCTGCTTGTTAGCTAACAGCAGAGGGGCCTCGGGGGAGTATTCACAAACGTCCAAAGGCTGGAGCTTTGTCACACTTCTGGCTGGAGTAGCCACAGGATTGCTCCTGTTCATCAAGAGGCAAAGAGGGATGTAAACAGAGGACTGGTAACCACCAGGGACCAGCCTCTTCTTTTTCCTTCAGAGACAGCTTGTTGTCTCCCATTAAGGAGGATGCTGTCCATAGTGCTGTCATTGGGGATCATACATATTTGGGAAAGTTTACCCAGCTAATTTAATCAGACACATATAGTCTCTGTGGAAAACAAGGACTGAGTTTTTGGGGGTTTGTTTAATTATTCTCTCACATGCTTTTGTGCATCCTTAAAATGTGTCAAAGTAAATGATCTGATTCTCAAAGTATTCATCACATCCTCAGATTATTGTCCAAGACTATTTTTGAAGTAGCTGTGTTGCAGAAGGCAAGGTAAGTCTTCCTCCTTGTTTTCTGTTTAAAACAATAAAATACATCAGCTGGCTCTGCAGCAATTGCTAAAATGCTTCCAGAATAATTATTTCTAATTTTTTCTTTTACATCTAATTTTTTCAATTTTTCAAGTGTTTAAGTTTTGGAGCCTTTTTTAAGCCTTCTCCTCAATCAAATTTATTTTCTTTTTTCTTCTACACAAAAGCTGTGAGTTGTCTCATCATATCATAAGTAGAATATCCTGGTTGGCCATGAAGTATCCCTTAACTATGGGATACTAAGTATGCGCCCCTCTGAGAGGGTTTGGAAAGACTGTTGTATAAACAAACATTTCCTTTTTTACCTTCCACTTTGCTTATTTCTCTAAGCATTCTCCACAAGTATCCAATAAGGAAAAGATCTTTTTTCCTACACTGAAATAGAATATTTTAGACAGATAAGAGAAAATAGTCAGTACTTGATGGGTCTGACTTGATTGTGCCCCAAAGCACAAGATTATGATGTTAACAGCCCATAGTGTCAGTATGCTCAGTGGTGGTAACCCCACAAGCCACAAGGAGCAGGTAAGGATGAAAATGTTCATTGGCTTCTGATGAAGATTTGGAGGCCGTCAAACAGGGAAGTAGCTTGTTTAAAACAGAAAAGAGAAGGAGTTTGTTTTGAAATGCATAGTCAAATGTGAAACTGATTGCCACAGGACACTACTGACACTAATGACATGAAATCAAGAAACAGGTAGAAGAACTCATGGTAGAAGAGTCCATCTAGATTAGTTATATCCAAAGTTTTTTCTTCCAGCTCAGGAAACCCTTGACCTCCAGATCTCAAAACCACTGGAAGTCCTTAGTTACATGCCCTCTAGACTCTGGGAATCCCTTGTTGGTTTCTACAAAAGCTGGAGGCTTTATAGTGTTGCCTAAGAATGAACAGTTTGATTTTATTTGGACTGAAGGAGTTCTACATGTGACCTAGTATGACCATTCTTCTAATCTTAATGAAAGCTTTATCATTTCCTTATCTATTTCAGGTCGAAGGAGAATGGCTTTTACTGACTCTTCTTTCTCCTATTTCAGGCACTTATTTTGCTGTTGCTCTCTTCTCTCTTACTTTTCTTTTTAAAATAAAATGTTCAATGTGTCTGGCCACCCTGAAATTTCCTCTCTAATAGACTAGCAGGGCACTCTTGGTCTGTGTAGAAGCAAAGTTGCTCTTAAGGAATATCTCATTACTTCTCACTCATCAAGCACATAGCAGTCCTCCTTCTGTTTTTTTTTTTGTTGTTTGTTTTTGTCAGATATTACATTAAGTAATATCAAAGAAGAAAACTGGGGAGGCACACATGGCAACAAACTTCTTGTGGGGCAAGAGAAGTTTCATTCATCCTTCCTCCACTACAGAAACGAGAAAAGAAGATGTAGAGGAGAGGCTTGCGTTTGGAGTAATCCCTAAATTGTGATTCCCACAGTTATGGTTTCCTTTGGCTGTGTGTGCAAGCTTATTGAAAGGAAGTGAGAAATCCTCTATTCAAAATGAAAAATTCCACGTAAGATATTTCTGCGAGTGGCAGAATGGAAGCAATAGGGGGGAAAATTGAGAAAGAGGAAAAAAGCCCCAAACCCAAAGTGCATGATAAAATCACATGAAATTATATGAAGCTTATTTTGTCTGACACCTATTAATCTACAGAAGTTTAGCATGCTGATTCCCTAGGTCGTAACTTTGTAGTTGCTCTGCTACTTGGTAGCATGGTCAGCTAGCCAAAATGAAAGAAAACCTAAACCATAAATCAGTCTCACAGCTACAGTACTTGGATAAACACAAGGAAAATTAAGGGTAGGAAGTGTTTTTTCTTGTTCGTGCTGGTTAAATTGATTTATATCTGTCTGTCACTGAAACTCTGTTTTAAAACTAATGATTGTGGCTTCACGTAGAATAGTTGATATTCTGACCCACGTCCGAATGGCCTCCTTCAGTCCTTAGCAAACAGAAATAAAAATGACCCCAGGAGCTAGCAGCCTCCACTGAGGTGCTGAATCAATGACATCTTCTTTGTCCAATTCCTTTTTGTTAAAAAAACCCAACAACAACCAAACAAAAAACCCCAAATATTTGAAGGGTATTTTTCATTTTAGTTGGGGGTTTTTGTTTGTTTGTTTGCTTCGTTTTATAAAATATATCTTGGGAGAAAACTCTTCTACTTCTTCCCCTTTTGAATGTTGCTGATGTACCAAGGTTCTTTCCAAGCTCCAATAACAGGCCACTATAATATAACTGGCTGGGTTTGGCTGCCAATCTATAATGTTCTTGGCCATGATTAATCTGATAAATAATAAATATATCAATCTAGTCTTTTAGACAAGGACAAATTCTTACCAGCGGGGAGGCACGAGGCCTCTTTTACAGCTGCCTGTAGTGCTGGAATTAATTATTTAATGCTTAATTCTTCAGGAAATGAGAAAGTTTTGATTAATGTTGTCCAGTGTCATTTCTTGCTTGTTTGATATGTGTCAGATAATTTTTCCTCGGCAGTCGCTCTGAAGAAGCCAGAGGCTACTGTCACTGGGATCAGACACTGAATTTCTAGAGATTAATTGAAGTGAAAATTTAGAGAAATGCACCATAAGTGCTTGCCCGAGATAACCTTTCACAGGCTAAATTTAGCTTCCTTTGGTAATGTTAGCCTCCTATTGCCCCAGTGTAAAACATTTATTTTTAATGCCGTGAAAAACCTATTTTGTTTCTTTGAATTTTTTTCTCATTTTTTTCTTCTTAACTCCATGTATGTCTGCATGATTAAAATATTCAAGGTTTGATTCTTCTCCCATTTACCTCACTGTAATTCTGCAGCTTCTATGGAAACCAATATAATGCTTATCGTTTTATTACAGAAGGGGATGGGTAACTAGGGTAGGTAAGGCAGGTATCAGCAGTACCTGAAGCTTGTTTTAGCTCTGGCTCTGCAGCAGACTCGGTCTGAATGCTGGAGGCTCATTTCTCTTGCTATTTGTGCTGAGGTGACTCAGCCAGCAATGTAGTTAGTCTTGAAGGAAGACTCCTAGCAAGACAGACAACCTGGTACTGCTGTGACTGCTGTGAGCACTAAAATAAAGGGCTCCATGCAGCTTCTGGTATTGGACATTCACATGGTTGTTTTCTCTGTAGCTCTGCACCCTCCAAAACACTTTTTTCTATATTTTCCAGTGTTTACTTCCATTGCTGTCTTTGCTAGAAAGAATGGCTGTATTCTATCCTTGAGCCTATTTTACTGCTTTTTAAGATCCTGCAAGTGCTTGTGTGCATTACATTCTTTCAAAATGAATTTGTTTAAATGCTAACACAGTTTAGCAGATTTTCTTCTGGCAAAAATATAGCCCCATGCAGTGAGTATATTTCTCTAAAAGATAACAATTTTGGGCTAATTTGGCTGATAGTGTATACCTATGATGCATGATTATGGCCCACCATCTAGTGTCAGTGATAAAACACCTGTCCCCTCTGCTCAGCATTTTCTGAGGCCACGACTGGAGTGCTGTTCCCGGTTCTGGGCTCCACCATACTAGAGAAATGTGGACGTACTGGAGAGTTCAGCAAAAGGCCACTAAGATTATTGAGGCACTGGACCATCTGTCATATGAGAGAGCTGGGACTGTTTAGCCTGGAAAAGAGAAGTCTCAGGGCTCATCAATGTATATAAATATCTGAAGCGAGGGTGCAAAGAGGATGGAAAGAGACTCTTTTCAGTGGTGCTCGGTGACAGGATAAAAGGCAATGGGTGCAAAATGAAACACAACAGGCTCTACGTGAACACAAGGAATCAGGTTTTTACTGTCCGGGTGGCCAAGCACTGACAGAGGTTGCCCAGGACGGCTGTGAAGTCTCTGTCCTTGGAGATACTGAAAAACTGTCTAGACATGGTCTTGGGAAACTTTTATGTGGCCCTGATTGAGCAAGGAGGTTAGATCAGCTGATTTCCAGAGGTTCCTTTCCACCTCAACCATGCTGTGAACCAATCTGTGAACTATTTCTATAACCTGACTTCTTCCTAATTTATTACAGAAACATGTTTTTGGTATGATTTAAGAGTTTTCATTAGTGATACTGGGGCTATTTCATGAGCTCACTTGTCCACCCAGGTGCTGCATCATTTAGATCTAAGGGCTAGGACAGAGGAGTGAAATATTTAAAACATGCCCATAAATAACCTACATGTTTTTTTCTAGACATGAAGAAGTATTGAACTGAAATATGTTGACCTAGGAACCTTCACAGCTTTTGGCCAAATGTGCAGAGATCGTGTGTCTGACCTGGCAGGGAAAAGAAACAAACTTTAGAATTGTAATACCTGTCTAGAAAAAAAAGGTTTCAAACTGTATATTGTTATTCCTTTTATTCCAGAAAGAATAACTGTTCCAATGAAATTCTGGCTTAAGACTAAAAAAGTTTAAAATTGTACTGAATTTTGTTTCTTTTATTTTAGTTTTGTTCTGAATATCATCTGTTTGAAGCTCTACACGAGTCAGGAATCTTAGATTTGTAGATAGATTACAAAGTAGGTGATGGAATTGTAAACATATGATTAATTGCATAAGGTTCTGAAAAACACATTTACCATTTCTTCCAGTTATCACATGTGCATAAACTGATCATGCACATGCACACAGAGACTTGTCCACATTGAGTATAAACAATTTATATGAGGAGGGACCCTTTAAACAGAAATTTTCAACATGTGAGGGGATATAAATAATCAATTTCCCTAATATCTAAATACAGTTTGAACATTTGAAATGCAGATAATGTCAGGAAATACCATCGTAAAATGCCTCTTTGCATTTTTCTGACTAGGTCTTTTTAAAGGAATGTGACATTTCATTTCACTTGTTATCCAAACAAAACAAAAAATTGGATTGACCTAATAAAAATATGAACATGAAAAACTACAAAAAGTTTAACTAATTCTTGAATCACTAAAAAAAACCGAAAAACCACCCTGAAACCTAACTAACCTAAGCTAATGCAAGGCACAAGAAAAAGGTTTTACAGTGTGTGAATGTAACTTCAAAAGTAGAATTTGTTTAGGGAATTTGTATTTTCTGCTTCTTTCTTCAGGAACCTATTTGCATTTTAAATAATTAAAGCATTAAAACTGAAAAATTTATAAATGAGAGCTGCGAAGAGAATCCTGCTTGGCAGACAATAGAAAAGAAATTATTACCCTGCTAGGTTTGCTTTAATGTCATATCTGTCACTCTCCCCAAGGTAGGTTCATTACCATACCAAGTGCACCTCCTGCCACCACCTCCCCCATGCACACACTCTTTTTCTTCCACTCCCTGCCACTTAAGGACTCTGGATCTCTAGGGGACTTTGATCTCATTGTACACACTAACCCAAACAGAACCTCTGCTGTTCTCAATAATTTTTTCTTAAAAAAAAAAGAAAAAAAGAGAGAGAGAAAGAGAGAAGCGTGCTGGGGGGGGAGGGGAGCGAATTTGTGTGAAGAGTGACAGAACGCTTTGTCCAGCGCAGCTTTGGCTGGTTGTAACAAGCGTCAGGACATTAGACGCAACAAAAGCTGGATTGGCAGTATCATCAATCACAGCTCTGACAGTCACCTTCAGTTTGTTTGTTCCACTCTGCATAATAAGTGATTGGATCAGGTTTAATTAGATATTGGGTAATCAATCATTGCCAACAAGGCAACCCAGCTTGGGATCTAGATACTGTAAAGGGGGGGGAAAAAAAGCAAATCTCATCCAGGGTGCATAAATACTCAAATGTATAAGCACATAGGGTGAAGCTTCAGAGGAAAGGTATAAAGATGTCTGCAAGATGGCACATAATAGAATCGTTCACATCTGTACTACTTGTTACCAGACATCTGCAGTTTGACATTTTACTTTCGCTGCATAATTACTTTTCAATATAATATAATATACTGACCTGAGGGAGAAAGACAAAGCAATTAAATTATGCATAAGATCCTTTCCTCCCCAGTCCTTACCAAAAAGACAAAAAAATAAAGAGAGAAAAAGCAAGAATAGGAATTAACATTCTTATGGCTATTTGCAGAGAAGGACAGAAAATTCTTCCACCTGCCTGCTATGATGATGAGTCTCACTGCATAACTTGCCAAATCAGCTACTCTGAATTGAGATTACATTAAATAATTTTTTCTATCTTATTTTGCAATGTGTACCTATAGATTAAGGCCCACGCAATGAAGTAAAAGGAGTGATAGATGGACCAAATTAATACCATTAAATTTAATTAATCCCATAAATCGAGAGAGAAGTTGAAAAGAAATTCTTCTAGGAGACCCAAAGGGAAGTGTACCTGCATTCTTTATAAACACATAATGCCGATGTAAGTTAACACAGGATAAGATGTATCACTAATTACCAAGGACTGCATTATCAGAGGCCATTTTAATGTGCAGGGTAGGGCATGCCAAGGCAGGTGATGCCTGACTCTGGTGTCTTCTGCTGCCTAACAGTGCCCAGCTCGCTGGCGGACACCTTACATTCCTATAAAATATGTGGCGAGGACTCTGTAAGAAAGTGGGACCAGAGAAGCTGCCAAGCTGGGAGAAGAGTCACTCCCACTCAGAAACAGTGGGAAATGCTGAGATTCAAACTGCATAATACTTCAGTGGAACCAGGACAAGCATCCTGCTCACTGTCGTATTTAGGTTTCTCTTAGGAATATGATGAGTCTGCATCATGGAGTACAATGCTCAAGGAGAGAGGTTTGTCAGGGATAAAAATCACTGCCCTGATAAGGACTAGGAAGGATTGCCATCTTGCCTGCTACAAACTAGATGAAAGTTTCAGCTGACACTGGTTTAAGGGGTTTATTTTTTGGTTTATCTGATCTGGTACTTGTGTTCTGACAGAGGAGCATCTTAAAGACGTCTACGGCCTCAGTTATGCAAGACACTGTGTTAGGTAAATACTGTCAGAGGAAACTGATCATACTGAAAGCACCTGTCTGTTTACAGGATGTGACAGTAAATTCTGTCCTTTAGACCTTTAAATCATAGCTGGAGGAGAAGCCTACTGGGGAGTCATGACTAAGAGCTCATGCAGCAAAAGAGCCAGTTTGCATTCTCCTTTCCACAGCTGTCACTGCCAAAGTCTTTGGCTTTGCAGCAGAAGTGAAGAACATGGTCAGACATGGTACCCCTCTGTCTGAAATGTATTAATTTGCAGAAAAGAATTCAAGTTTTATTGATCAAAAACACCCTGCAACCAAGAGTGGGCAAGTACAAGCAACCTATTTGATTAAAGCATGTTGGATTTGTAGTCTGGAATTTGCAGGTGTTTTCTGGTCAGGGCAGAAAAGTATCTGAACTTTTGCTTCATGGTACCAGCTTTAAAAAGGAAGGAAGAGGAAGAAGAAGGAAAAGGAAATCTACGACAAAGATTTTCCTCTGCTCAGCTGTGACGTGCTACATTGAACAATGTTTCATGTTTGACACACACTTTAACCTGACACCAGTGTAGTGATAGCCTGAGTATTTTGTCCACTAGAGAAAGCTTTTATCTTGATTTGTTGTGTTATGTATTGCACATTTTATGATGTATCTGGATCAGCTGCCATGATTCCTAGACCTGGGAGTAGCCATCAAATTATCAGAGTCAGTCATCATGTCATTCTAAAGAGATAGTCTCCCCTGACTCCTCTTCAGTCTCCTCAGCTGCAAATCAGGGCCTGGCTGAGCTTTTCTCAGACACGCTGAATGCCAAATTTATTTTCCTGTTGTGACTAGTGAGATTGGACTCCTCTGTAAAATTTACAGTGCGACTTTCTAACAAAGTCCCCCTTTTATTCTGCTCCTCTTGATTCTCTTCAAACTCACCCAGTTTGAAGCCAGAAGCAGTGGTGTTTTTAGTCTGCTCTGCTTTTGTTGCAGGTTGTTGTTATATCTGATGCAGCTGCCCCATACTGAATACACAAGTTCCAGCAAAGTAGACAGCTTTGACTTGAAGATATGAAAAAATAGGAAGATAATTCTGATCATTGAGTGACTGCTCACAGCAGTGTTTACAAAAACCTACGCCTGTTTTCATTTTTGAGGCCTGTACTTTTATTTCCCTGCAAAAGAGGCAACATAAAGAACTGAAACATGCCCTTGCCCTTTGTCAGAAAAAGGATCTGTATATTTTTTAGGACCGCAGTGTTGGGGTGCACTATGTGCTGGAAGAGAGATGGGCCCTGAGGGCCGGAGAGGGAGCCTCTTTCCTGGGCCCGGAGGTGACCCTGGGAGTGCATCCAGGTCACCGGGGATGGGCTGAGAGAGGATTGTGGGTTTCTGGACAGTGTTGGACCTATGGGAAGTGATAATTGTAGTTTGTGCCCTCATAGGGTATTGTTTACCTGCTACCATAATAGGTAACATCTGTGCAATACACCAGGTGATTGGGGAACACTGTGGTGAACATCTTTCCTGTTTATATGACGTGATATCCTGTTGTGTGCTGGTATTTAGGGGAATTCTGGGTGCACAATAAAGGCTTTGCACTTCTCCATCTTGTGTATGAAGTCCATGCCCTTGCGTGATTACTGCACCGCAGTGTTTATTGGCAGGTAGGACACAACCCAGGAAGGGAGTTCCCAGGTTGCCATACCTAGTCCCCTGCTCTGGCATGCCATCAGATGATTGCTCTCAACTCCAGAGTGTGTCCCACCTCCAGCACAACCAAAGCCTTGCAGCAAAGCTTTCCAGCCACTCTGCCTACCCCACTGAGAATGTGATTTGCTCATTCATGCCATGTTAGCCAGTTGAGGATGTCTACAGCACCATGTCCACGTGAAACTTAAAAATTAATTGCTGAATACCTGATAATTTTCATGAAGTTACTTAATTATAACAAAAAATAATAAAAGGTCTGTGATTTATTTTAGCACTGACAGTCCTATTTCAGTCTAAATTCCAAATCTTATTTAAATACAGATGCTCATTAATTGCCCTCAGCTGCCTAATTGTGTCAAAATATTAAAGCAGAATATTTCAGTATCTTTGAAACAAATGGGTTTGGGGTTTTTTCCTAAAATTTCTTGTAGGCGGGTTTACACGTGCCAGGTTCTCATGTTTGAGTGGGTTTTCATGACTGTTCATGTGGAGAGCTACCTTTCTAAACCTGGAATTTATTTTCAGAGTGTTTTGCATGACTTGGAAAGGCAGTAGTGATGAAGATGAAGAGTGTTGAGAGCCCCAGTGCAGTCTGCCTGGCAGTTCTGGAAATTTTTTAGTATATTGTGACATGAAATCACTTACTAATGTGTGCAAGAGCTGAAGACCCTGGGAATTTAGGCTGCAGATCCCTCATCAGGCTGCCACTCAGGCTTCTGAGGAGTCAAATGGATGAGCAGGCATGAGACCTGACTGAATTGGGTTGTAACCTCGTCTAATTCAAACCTTCTCCATGAAACGCTTGTGCTGTAATCAGTCTGAGATCAGTCAGTCGAAGGGAAGCAGAGTCTTTTGAAAAGCTTTTCAAAAGCTCGTTTTATTATCACCAGCATTACCACTAGTGCAACAAGTGCTGTGCCATTTGTGTCCCAGGGCTCCAATAAAGACCAGTGACCCATTTTGCCAGACTTGAGGCAGATCTGCTGGGGCACAGTCTGCCTCTTTCACAGCAACTTTGTTGGAGTTCATATACAGTACCACAGATAATTGGGTCTCTAATCCATCTGTTAACTGTTCGAGTTCACATGACTTCACTTTATTCAGAAATTCTGTGACAAAATAGTCTGTTAGCTCATCTCAGATTCCCTTTATTCCCTGACACTGTATAGAGAAGGCTTCTTTTTTCTCTTCTTGCTGCTCCACTGCAAGTAATCATACAGTATGTGAAAGGAGATCTGCCCACAAACTCCTCTGATTCTTATTCCCTTTCCCTGAAAAGGGCTTTTGCAGCTGTAAACTCGGAAATGGCACTTTCCTTGACATTTCTCTGGCAATATCTGCTTGGAAAGCTTGGGAAAAAAAGCATTCATGCAAGGTTTCCTTGTAGCTGGCATTATTGTTTTAGTGAAAGAGAGGGGAGATAAAACAGAGTATGGACAAAACAGTGAGTGCTTGTTTGTTAGAAAACAAAACTACAGTAGGGGAAAAATATTTTCATAATTCATTTGCTAATTGAGTCAAGTTTGATGTTATTTGCAATTGATTTATGACATCCTTCCTTTCAGACTGAAAACCAGCTTTCTGTCTACAGTGTCTCGTAAGAAGATTTTGCCATGATCCTGTAAATAAAATCATGATGATTTCACAGCATTTGAGAAACAAGTCAGAGGGAGTGTCTTTTGTTTGCCAGATTTTTATAGCTCTGGTCTGGCTTTCTTCAGCAAAGACCTTTTCTGAGCACTGTACTTCACTTTATTTTGCAGTGCAGTATTTGTGATCCCAGGCATACTAGATTTTTGTGGTCTCCTTGACTAACTTTTTCCTATTTGCATTTATACATGTCTTGCCTGTGTAGAAATCCAGAAAAAAATAACCTGAGTATTGGCAGTGTGTACACTTCCAAGAGATCCCCACTTTGAATATCTTCCCTCTGGGCCATATGGTTTAAAGATATCTCTGACTGTCCTCAGAGCTCATTTTCTTTAATCCTGGATTAGCCTTGTTGGCCTTCTTTACCTTTTCAAGTACTGCAAAGTCTTTCCCCCATCCCACCACCTCCCCCCCAGTGCAGTAAGGAGAAAAGAGCATAATGCTCAAAATGATTTAAGTTTTGACCAAAGCAATTCATAATCTCAGACTATCCTCCCTGGGTTTCTAAACTTGCATAACATTTAATTGGTCTATGCAGGAAAATTATTTTTCTACAACATCTTGATATTTTTAGAAAGAAGATTACAATTGTATCAGGGTCTTTAAGGTGTCTCCAGAAATCTCATCTGTACTGAATATTCTTGAATAAAAAATGGACTTATGTCCATTGGCCACATAGACACACAGTTGTATTTAATTTGTTAAAACAGACATTTACTAATTGTAATCAGTGGTCACTGGTAACATGTTGTAGAAGATGTAGATGTAATGCTCAGAAGCCACTTGGGCATTTCCAGAGATGATAGGGAAGCAATGTCTATAACAGCAGAACAAGTGCTACTTGTTTGGGATCAAGGAAAAAAAATGCATAATTATGTACTAAAGGGGCTTCAAATGGAGAAGATGTGTTATATAATTCTTTGTCAACGTCATATATATTAAATGGAATTTCTGAGTTTTTATATTCCCTTTTCTAATCTAGAATAGTAACGAGAGGATTAAAGACTGCTTCCATAAATCCTACTTCTTACACTGACTTGAAAAATACCATTTAAAAAAGCATTCATCTTCTCCCTGCAAGTGCAGAATTGCTGAATGACACTCAAATATTAACAAGCAACACTTTCAAATTATGTGGCTCCAGCTTAATAATGAAGACCTTCAGATCATGAAAAATCACTGGCAAAACAGAAATTGCACTTTTTCAAAACCATCAAAATAACTTTGTCAGTCTGCAGTGATGGTGATGGCTTAAGCAATTATTTTTTAATGGAAGATTGTAAACACCTGCCAGAATCTTTCATACTGGTGGTTTCTTAGCAGTGAATACTGTCTCAGAAACAACTATTATGCTCTAAAAAAAAAAAGAAAACAAACAAATAAACAACCTCTTCTGCCCAGAACTAAAATAACAGTATTTAGACCAAATGGAACAGTCAGGGAAGAAAGAAACAAAACCAAAAAACACTCACATCTAACATACTGAACCTGTTTTC
Organism: Lycocorax pyrrhopterus obiensis; assembly: GCA_014706295.1. NCBI lineage: Eukaryota > Metazoa > Chordata > Aves > Passeriformes > Paradisaeidae > Lycocorax > Lycocorax pyrrhopterus. The sequence continues at coordinate 87,704,697 of JACSVZ010000002.1, forward strand.
TTGTCTGCTGTTTTCTGTGTATATGAAAATACATTCAGTATTTATAAATGTTTTAATGTCTTGGCATGTTTACCTTGATTTTGGTAAGTATTACTTCATAAAGTGGATGGTCTCCTTGCTAAGTCTTGCCTCTGTGTATTGGAACCTGCTGGACATGATTTTGCGTTTCTAAAGAGGAGAGCAGGGCTCCAAGGCATAGGTAAGGGGGCTAGAGAGAGACGTGAAAAAGAAGCTGGGTGAGATTTTACACTCTTGCCACCAAACCAGCAGCCGGCATAGATGAGACAGTGTTACAAGTTTGGAACAGCTGCCAACTAATGTTTGATCAGGGATAAAATATGCCAAGGTGACAACATCTTTCTCCCCTGCATTTCAGGGACTATCATTAAAAATGCAGCAAGGCTCGTACAGGCCCAGAAGGTCCTATGTTCTCTCAAGATACAAGGGAGAGAGACAAGTTCACAAGATGTCAAGAACAATATCCATTTGTGTTTACTATGCAAACCCGCTGAGTAACCTTTCTATTCATGTTTGTACTAAGGACCATTGAGAATTTAGGGGGGAAAAAAGGGCTGCTTAGAATGAGAGGGGCGAGGCAGCTGCGGAGGAACAAATGTGTGTTTGGGAAGTGGAAAGATGCCACTGCGCAGCTAAATGGCTTCTCTGGGGGGAAAAAAATAAAGAAGAAATGCAAGATTAAAAAATGTACACATTTATACAGAGACCCAGCTAGAAAAGCTGCAGCACAGCTACAAGTTAGTGTCCGCAGCCCCTTCCCTCCTCCCCTTTTAATAATATATTGATGTAAGCAGCTTGCGCATGCCAAACAAATTCTCTACATAAAAAGTCAGCTGTCGGAAGGAGGCTCATCAATCTGGCACGGTGCATTCAGGTAGAATGCCTCTTGGGGAGCCCTCCCCGGCAGCCTTGCCGCTCCAGGGAAAGGATCGCTCCAGCGGATGGGCTCATAAATGTTCATTAAAGAGTCTTCCCACCCGTTTACAGGAAAAGCAGTTGTTTTGCAGGAACAATGGCAATTTATTTCTCAGTGATATCATGGGAGGTTGTTGCAGATAACTGAACTATAGGAAGTTTTGCTGTTAAAACAGCAGAGGCAGCTAGAAAAATTCTCTCAATTGATGCCTCTTTACTAGTACAGCAAGGAGAGCAAACCCAGAGATGTTCAATTTGGGATTCTTTGCTGCAGTTTTTTCAGGAGGCATGTTATGCATTGCTTCTCACATTTCTCACATCGCCTTATCATTTCTTCTTCTCTGGATAGGAAGAAGAAGAGGAAATGTATTTATTTTTCTGTTGCACCTATAGCTTCCCCATGGATGACAATGAGATAACACGGCTTTAGGAATGCTATGCAATGTCATAAAGCAGCTACAAAACACACACCTAACACACTGAGTTGGGAAACATATTTTGTAGTTTCAACTATGAACAAAAATCACTTGCCTTATTAGTGCAGTACTGGTCTCCTTTCTTCTGAAGCCAGTGGTGAAGGTCCTTTTTATTTCTACAGCCAACATCATATGAATTAACTAGATATTTTCCCTAATTGTTTAATGTTTTAGAAATTGAGGTCTGGGCTTTGGTTTTAATATCATAGAGGCTGTAGTGGTGATTATGGTAATAAAAGCTTGGTGCACGTGGTGGGAGAACAACCTTTTAAGCTAACAACTGAAATAGTGGGATGACTTTCCTTTTAATAGACTGCTTAAAAATAACGTACTTTCAGCATTTTCATAGATTAAAAATAGTGTGGTTGGCTTTGTAAACCAATTAGATAAAGACTGAAGGTTTTCGTGAGTGGTTTATGACCCATATTTTAGGAAAATGAGGAAAAAATCTGTACAACTGGTTTTTAAAATTAAATACTGACTATGAACGTGTTTCAATCTTGAGACGATAATTGCAGGAAGCATGGTAAACCACCATGAGTGCTTGTACAACAATCAGTTCCCAAGGAACTAAAATAAAACTTTATTTCAGTACAGCTGCACCAGTTTCTGCTAGGGCAGATGATGGTCAAAGGATAAGAGTATTGAGAAGACAATCTTGGGAGATCAGATTTCCAAAACAGAATAAAGAATCTGCCACAAAGAAGGTCAACTAGTTTTCTATTAGAGAGGAGGTCCTTTTGGCATCTTTCTTTAGTAGTGAAAATTGTATAAATAGAAGCCTTTAAGACTTCATCTAAAAGTGTGATTTTACATATAGGTGGGTGACTAATAAAAAGACAGTACTAATGTTTTACTTCTGCTTAAATTACTTGCTGGAACCTTTTTCTGCAATTTTGATATGGTTGTTCAAGAAGTGACTTGAAAACAAATATATATCTGGTTTAAAATGAGTGAAAATATCCATGCAATCCTTTTGGTTGGTTTAGCTGAATTCTCTTTTAGATCAACAAAATTCCTACTTGTCAACCAAACAGAAATAAAACATTTTACTTTCTGCTTAAGAAAGTATTTTTCATGACCAAGTGGCATTATTGCACTCGGAAAATAAGGAATCTGTGAAAGACGTAAGTTTACTGTAGAGAAGTTGTGGATGCCCCATCCCTGGAAATGCTCAGGGCCAGACTGGATGGAGCTTTGTGCAGCGTGGTGTAGTGGAAAATGTCCCTGCCCATGACAGAGGGATTGTAACTAGATGATCTTTATGGTGCCTTCCAAGCCAAAGCATTCTCTGATTCCATGAATATCCAGATGGAATACACCAGTGTGCATTTGGGTTTGTTATAATGGTGTTCCAAATAGTGGTCAAGCCTCTGAAACTAGTTTGTGAGAGTGGTAGCCCCACAGTGTGTGAAGCCATCTGGCTTGACTAGTAATGTTGAGAGAAAAGAGAATCTCATCTTCTTACCTTTATGTAAACCCCAACCATAGTCAGGTTGTGAAAGTTGCTGGATATCAAAACAAAAGAAAACACTTGTCAGAGATCACATTCCTTTACTGTAAGCATGTTTCTAAAGAACTTTGGTATTATTACTAGAATCAGTGTATAAAGTATTAATTGACATCTAATATATATATACACACACTTATGTATATAATGACTTTAGTGCAGCCTTGTGCTAACTAGAGTGGCAGAGTATGCTTGAAAAGAAAGACTGAACTTTTTATGCTATACCATCACTAGCACTTTTATTCCTCCAGGAGTCAGGAAAAGGTCAAGTAAACCTCCAAAATATTTTTCTTTTCATGAGGAGGGCTTCTCAGAATTTTTACCAGGGTGTCACCTTAACTTTCTTCAAAAGGACATCATCTGATGGTATTACTAAACTAAAAAAAAAAAAAACAAAAAACAGAGGGGAAAAAAAGAAAAAAGCATGAAATTTCAAAAATCAGAGTTACAAACTTCCTAAACCTGGTATTTTCTTGGATTAGTCATGGAAGGTAAACTATGAACATTGCATTTATACTGGCGAGACCAAGAACACTCGAAACCACTAAAAATATATGAGGAATGTGAAATAGTAACAAATTAGGTAAAAATTAGAGTGGTTTTTCGTGCGTAAATGTTGTCAATTCTTGTAGTATTTTTCACAAGTGTTTGCTAAAAGCCCCATCTCCTAGAACCTCTTGATAGTGTCAGAATCTGAGCATTCATTCATAAAAATGCAAACATTAAAAGATTTGTTGTCATGGAGAAAAAAACCTCTAACACCTGAACATGTCATATGAAGGCATTGCAGAGTTTAAAACTAATACAGAAAGGCAAACTGAAGAATGGTGTGATATGTGTATTCATATTTATACCTCATATTAGCAGCTCATCGAATTTAGGATGCCTTGAGTCTTAGTAAGTTGAATGGGATGACACAGCATCGTTCATTCAGTTAATTCAGTGTTCCTCATTGTTATTGCTGCCCCTTGCTTCCTTTCCACATTGTTGATATTCAAAGCAGTCGTTTTATTTTGCCTGCTTAGCACCAACTCAACCTCCTCTTACACCACCTCTAACGATTCAATGTTGTTGAGAAAGTTTTCGTTCAGCCATGTGACGGGTGATTGGCATTGTAGCCATCAGCACTGATGTCGGGATGTCTTCCCTCGAAGATGAACAGTTCTTTCCCACCTACCCTGAACTTCCCTCGCTAACAAATGCCAGCTGCAGTTGGCATCGGTGGTGTGTGCTGGTTCTGGCACCCACACAGACAGAGGTGAAGGGGTTACACAGTGCAGGTCTGGTCAGCAGGTCTGTAACATATCAACATTCCTGCTACTTTAATCAGGTGGGTGTGGTCCTGGCCTCCAGCCCCCTTGGTTGGGGAAACCAGTCCAGCACTCCTGAGGGGTCCATCCCAGCCATGTGCTGCAGCTGACAGCAGAGGTGAATCTCAATGAGGTCGGCAGGAGCAGGGGTAAGACCAAATTTCCAGATCTTTTTCAATACATCAGAAATATCTGGACTGGTCTGAGGTCTGGCAAAATTCAGAAACTAGTTATCTAATGTTTTGTTTCTATCATTTGTCACTGTTTCATTTTTATCCCCAACTTTCAAGTGGACTATGATTTTAATTAGCTTGTGCTAGAGCAGTATGTTACTGAAAAACTTGGAGAACTTGGAATTTTTTAAAGGGGAGCCTTCTCATCATGTGGGGTTTTCAATGCTTGCTTGTCTCTACTGATTAGAAGTGCTTATAAATTAATTATAAGCCTGCTTTACAAACCAGTGGGAAAAAAACTGTGTGCTGTGCTGGATATGACTAAGATATAAGAGCAAAGAATTCAAGAGAAAACACAGTTTTTTTTAATGATTGACCCATCTTTTAGCCTTTTTCTTGTGAAATGCATTTTTCTTCATAAGAAGACTTCCTGCTCTTTGTTAAAAAAGATGTAAGCTTTATTTGCAAGTGGAGTTATGACTATTGTAAATCAACATTGCAATGAAAGCCCAAAATAAAAAGAAAAAAAAGGAGGAAAATATACATTATAATATGCAAATACAAACATCCTTTACCTCTGACACAGATAAGAAGTAAATAAAATCACAGTCAGTATATAGCCTCAGGAAGAAGTGTAACTCTCCCTGGAAACCATTCCTGTATAATTCTACTAGGACAGAAGGAATTATGACCTGTTGTATAGGATTTGACACTTTTCCATCTCCACCTCAGTGTGTCTCTACCAATCTCTCATACACCTGGAATTGCAACACCAACCTTTTAGTATCAATTTATCAATTCATCTTCATTTATGTACTTGAAGAATGGAGCACCTAACACTCACTTGAAATTCTTCCTTCTGTTAATATATGCTTAGAAGTCCTATCTCAGTTGCAAATAAAAACATATAAAAGGCGGCAGAAAAATATTAGGATATTAAATGGAAAAAAACCATATCAGGAGGCCTATAACGTGTGTAACCTTGCTGCTTTATTGAGATTTTGTCTCATAAAACCAGGAGTGTGGGATCAGAAAGTGCAGATGAAAAATAGCTTGTTATGGTAAGATGAATAGTCAGTATTTTGTCATCTGTTTCTGTTTGTTTGCTGTTTTTTTACTGCTGTTCAAGAATTTTTAGAAAAAGGTAAAAGTCAAAGGAAAAGTCCATGGGCTTCTGCTTCATTATGGTGCCTGCCTTTTTGTTTATGACACTGATTGCTCAATGTTTTTAAAGCATCTCCTCCATCACTGACCTAGCCTGAAAAACTGTTAAGATTCTTCAGCACACCTTTTCTTTCCCTGTAATGTTTTTGGTGACTTCTCCATCTGATTCTTATCTTGTCACCTAATCTAGAAACCTGGTGTGTCAAAGGACACCAGCTCTCTGATGCTGCTTGAATCTGTTCCTCCTGAACCGGAATACACAGTGAGCCAGCCCAGTGAAGGGAGCCAGGGTGCGGCAAATCAGGTGTATCGCTGACCTGCGTGGTGAAAGGCATCCGTCGACTGCTCCGCTTCCCTGTGTTCTGAGAATGTCAACAAAAACACCTATTCCTGATCTCTACTCTCCTTCTTCTCTTTCGGGACTTTGTGGATTTTGTCACATTTAGAACTGAATGACAGAAATAACCTTTTCCTCCCACTAAGAAGGATAACTTGACACAGAAAATTGACCTGGAGCCTTCTGCCTGAAGAGGGACTTTTTGATGAAAAAGGGAAAGTTGGAAAATACTTTATGCCTTTTATTAAAATTTTTCTGTGTGTATGTTTTCTTTTCTCTGCATTTCCAAATGAATTTTGAAACATTTGACATGCAACTGATAAGTTTTAAAAACTTTAAACCTGAAACATATTTTAGTTTGCTATACACATATCACATCACACACCTCTGAATGTCTGGTCGTATCACTCATTGAGGTGAAACAAACCCACAAATACTCTTAACTCTTTCTCATGGAGAAGATGTGAGGCACAGTCACAATACAATGCACGCTTCTGCCATGACCATTCCTCCTCTACAGATACTGCTTCACATTCAATATTTTTTATGTTGTTTTAAAGTTGTATATCTACTTCCAGTTCCTCTCCAAAGATCTAGTGATTAGTCTTTGGTTTTGTTTAAAGAGTTTCATTTTACCAAATGCTGCAATAGTGTTATTTTCATTTATTTTCAGACACTGCAGTGGTGTTTTGTCCTAATTCCTTCATGGCTGTTTTAAGTTGTTCCTGAATAGTCCCTGCTTCCCCATTGTTTTCACTACTTTTCATTTTAGGAATAAACTTGAGCTGACTTAATCTGTCTCTTAGGGAAAGAATCTTCTTTGAATTTTCCTCTGAAATCAACATGAACATTGTTGTTGTTTTCAGAGGTGATTGGCAAAAGAAAGTGGTGACTTTTACTCCTGTCACTTTAGAGATCTTTTCCGTCTCAACTTATATCAATTATTATTTTCCATAGGTTTCTATACGAACTAGGTACTGACTGAAGTCTAATATGGCCTGTGTGAATTTAATATAGACTACTTTTTAATTAAGAATCATTAGTCTACTGTGTTAGTTGTTACCGTGATGATGCTTTGAACACATTCTTCCAACACTGACTGTTTTCTTCAGGAGTGTCATAAAAAACCATTAAGTCAAAACAATTGACATTTGCCTTTTGTTTTCTGTAGTTTTTCAAGAAAAAAATTATTTGGAGTTTTTTTCTTTTCTTACTGTCATCTGAGGCAGAATATAGAGTTCATTTACTTTGTCCGAGTGTTTAATTTTTAATTTCCTCTGTTTCTGCATGATTCATAATGTGTATATACAGGGAAACAGTACTTTAATATAGATGCCTAACAGAAAAATGCATGATCTGTTATCTATTAGCCTTACATAATAATTATTAATGAGTATTCCTACTTTCTTTCTTTGGGATCTTACTTTTAAAACATTGTTCTCTTCTCACATATTAACTGCAGCAGAACCATAACTGCAAGGACCACAAGAAAAATTTAAAAATCCCAAGTATATTTTAGCTTCAGAGTTTCACTTAGGGACATGATAGGGATGGGAAGATTTGATAATTTTGAGTGTTTAGCTTTTGCAATATTAAAAGCAGCAAATATCAATACTAGGTGTGCTTAATGTTCCCGTACATATCTACAAATGTATATTCACTCTCACTACACTTCTATTTGGGCATCAGACACTTTTATCCATGAATTTTAAGTGTAACATTCTTTCTGCACTTCTGTCTAATTATGAGGTTCAACAAAAAAAGAATTACTCTTTTAATTCTATTCATGATTTATAATTTCAGAAAACCCTAGGTGCAAACCTACATTCCCAATATCCTTATTTAAAAATGGAGTGCTGTAATTATATGATCATTTCATTCCAAATCTGCAGGGGACAGTAACTCAATAGAAAGCATGAAAAAATTAATGAGAAGCTTAATTGTAATAATATCATTAAATCCTAATAAGAGAAAAAGTCTAGCTTTATTTTAGCTTGGACACCTAATATAATTTTGTTACAGCATGGTAATGATATTTTTTCAGTTTTTAGAGAAACTAATAATGTAATGGCAAAGGCTGGATAATTTTCATTTTCCTTTCTCCTTCTTTTCCCTTTCTTGTATACGTAAGTAAAAAGCTAAAAAAAATCCTTATTTTCATTGTAAATGTATGTGGACAAGATCTAATACCACTTAATTCATATCAGCCATACATTTTTCCATCAGTATTTAGCATGTCACCAGAGAATTTTAGTGACCACTGTATAATTTTTCACAAAAACATACTTTTTCTTTCACAATTCCGGGTCTAAATACCTTCATTCATAGTGCCTGAAGACAGGGTCTTTGAGGTGCGTTGCCTGCTACTTTAAAGAGCAACATACAAATGATAACACCCAAACTTCAGTTACCATGGCTACAGAATGGTTGTTGCATTCATGCTTTATTAATATTTAGCAAATATCAGAATCTTCGTATTTTTTTCCCATTTACAATCCAGATACTTTGCAGAAGTTATTTATAAAGAGCACAACATTCCTGAACACAAAGCCCTGCTGGTGACAAATGTTTAAACGTGGAGTGCATTAGTGTGGCATCAGACTTTGTCAATAATGCATGCTCACCACCATTTAATTATTTTGAAAACATCTGTTGAAGTAAAATATGTTCCAGAAGGGAATAAGGAAGTCAAGTGCATTAGTGACTGTGTTAACCACATTTCACTCTGTAACACAGAAAACCCTAAAGGGAAGACCAGGATTCAAGGACATCAAAAGAATGTTAAAATTCATCTTCACTTTTAGTCTTTGTAGCTAAAGAAGGGGCTTAGATAAATCTTTTGCTTAAGGTTGGTTTTCCAAGAATATTTAAAACAGGACTAAGATACTGTAGCAGAACATGTACTGGAAACCCTTTCTTTTTTTTCCATAGCACATCTGAATGCATGCCATTTATTTTCTGAGAGATCCTAAATAATTACTGATACAGTGTGATACCATTTTACAAGTGAAGATTACTTTACTCTTAGCTCAGAGTAAGGAACAACAAATCCTGCCAGTGCTGGTGTCAGAGCCTGAAGACAATAAGTTTATGTATGATTGTTTAAAATCTATCCAACTATTAACACTTCATCATTTCAACCTCTTTCATAGATTGCTTAAGGAGGAAACGCAGGATGCCTATTGAGATGCTGTCAGACATATTCCACTGGAATAATTCTCTCATTGTACTCTTTTTGAGAACAGCATTGACCATCATCATCAAGTTAACTTAGCAGGTCATAGCTAATAGTGCAAGGAGCTAATAGACTTGTAGTCAGGGTGTGCAAATATGGATATGCCACAGGCAGTGCGAGGAAACAGTCTTAAATTATGTGGTCATGAGTTCAGATATGGGCAGCATGTTTGTCTAAATGCTGCAAATAATTAGTACAACAGCCCAGCACATCACACTCAGCAGTTGAACTTCCCTGGAAGTCCTCAAACCTAGTCAGGAGAGATAGCCAGAAGCCTCCAAAGAACAATGCAGAAGGTTCAAGCAAGATGCTCTCTGGGGGGCTGACAGCAGAACCCAGCAGGGAGCAGTCAATGCCGATCTGAAGGCTGAAAATGCTACCAAAGGGGAAAATAAAGCTGCACTAAAACAGCAATAAAGGACAGCTTTGTGAAGAACAGATGATACTTTGGTCATAGAGAGAAACTTCCATGAGGAAGGAGGAAGTATGAAGATTCAGAGAGAAGGAAAAGTCATGTTGAAGTGAGCAAAGAAGACAGCAGCACAACGCACTGGAGGCTGCAGCCTGATGTATTCCTGAGGTGGCAGAATGAGGTGGAGTCCTGTCTACAGTAATGAACACAGTTCAGGGTCCTTGGCTCCCTTGGTGCAAGGAGAAGAGACTGGACGTATTCTTCCAGCAGGGTTTGAGCCCACTTAAGATGTGATTAACTTTCAGAAGTGTAAGCATGTCTATCTATTGACTGTAGGGCAAGGATGACCGACGAGATTCCTAACCGAGACCTTGTTATTAAACATTCAAATTTTGGTGAGATGAATCCAGGCTGGGAGTATATGGGGTTAATGGTCCTATATCTTTATCTCAGCAGGCAGCCAGTACTAGTGTTAATAGCAGGAAACTCTCTGAGAGCCATTAGAGGAATTTGGGAGAGCTCCACTGCTCTGTGGCCCCTTTCATCAGCCCCTTTAGTATGACAAATATCCTGAGGCTGCCTACCAGTCAGTTATTTTTAAAGGTGTGTGAAAGTGGATAGAAACGTCTGTTTAAAGGCACTGTTTTGAACTGTCTTTTCAGTGATGTGAAAAACACACCTAATTTAAGCTGAGTATGCATAGCTTCATTTTCATCAGTACATTTTTTTCTGTGTCTTGATTTTTCATGTGAAAGGCTCATTTGTCCATGTAAACTAGATAACAAACTGAAAAAGAACAAACCCCCAAATCTTTCTGCGTACGTAAGTCTGGACTGCACAGCTTATAATCACCCTTCACTCTAAGTTACAAATGAAAAATATTACTTAGCTCATTTACCATATTTTTGAAAATGTGAGAAGAAGCTTGTGGCTAGAATTTTTACATTCTCACTTGTCCCCTCTGCAAGTAGCTGAAGAGAGGATGGATTTTTCACCAAAACTTCCTGATCATCATAGATAAGTCAATATTAGAGAGGATGTTTATACCAAGGAAAAAAATCTCCATAGAAAGACTGTGGCAGAGACTCCAGTATGACATGGGCACAAGTTCAGTTCAGTGAACAAAGTCCCAGTTTGTGCTGGAAGAATGTTTCTAGGGAAAAGCTTTTGGAATATGCAATCACAAAGCAGGTAAAGAAATTACTGCTTTATTTATATAGGTATGGACATGATAAAATAGTGTTAGCAATACTGCAATTCTTGAGATCCTGGACTTGGCACTTTGCTTCTATATTGTTTTTTTCAAATCACATCACATTGTTTTCAGAAATTTATTCCATTATGCTTTATGTTGTACATACTATGAACGCTGTAGTCACACACACATACACATATATATATATATATGTTGCAGCTGCTTATTTTCAGCTGTTTGTTGGGTCTTTGTGTTATTTCAGCTTCTGAGGTTTTTTGATGTCCTTTGAAACACGACAGTTTAGAGATAGTTACAATAGACAACTGGCTGCATAAGGTGTCTTTCTTCCTACTACTTCTTATCGAAAATACACTGCTTGTTGTTGAGTTCCAACTTTGAGTTCTTTAAAATGGAACAGCCAGAGAATACACAAAAGTTTCTTGCAGTGAGTTCTTCCCATACATAGTCAGTAAAAGAAAAAAAAGTCTGCATATTTAACATAATTTAACAACTCTACAGCCTGAGCAATTATCCTAATAGCAGGGAACCAGGACCTACTGGTAAGTTTTATCCTCCCTTTGTCAGACTTGTTTCTTTGATATTAGTATCTAGATGCACACCACAGGGTGAAACTAGGCTTTATTAAAGGAGGGTCAGCATTCTGTTAATCTAATTTAAAAGCATTAAGGGGAGTAGGAGAGCGTTAATTGATTTGTTGGGAGGGTTCTGACTCCAGTCAACCTGATCTTGCTGTTTACATTCTCTCTTCATTTAGATTATATCAAAAAAAAAGTACTTGAGCAGTAGTACAAAATATATTATATTTTGTCTTTAATTTAGAAAATATTCTATATCGTATGTTGATACATATATAGAGAAGCAATTTGAAACATCAAACTTTCAGTAATCAGCAAAGATTCAGTTTTAACATAATGGTAATAACTCTAGAAAAACTAGTCTTTAGCACTGAGAAATTAAACTCTTTCAGCAGAATGGAGCAGGCTGCTTGCAGAAAGGAGAGTTAAGTTCTATATAAAAGTACTGTGACCAGTACAATACTAAAACAAGTGAGAAAAATATTCTTGGAGTTGCCTGGATATTTTTGGATTATGATGAAAATAATCACAAACTTCAAACTGTTGAAAACTTCTACATTTACCAGTGAAGTTTTTGCAGTTCCGATTCTAAAGTATGTTTGGAGGACATGCTCTTTTGTTTCATAATTTGTTTTCCCCCATGACTCCTATCTCCTCTCACCCTTTTCTTCTATATGCAATTAAAAAAGCTGAGAGAACGAGGGAAATTTAGTAACAGCCTGGAGAGGAAAAAAAAGCATGGAATTAGTTCTCTGCGCATAAAAACCACGGACACTCATTTTTTCATACCAAAGATTGATGAAGTTGGCATTTAAGAAGGTGCAGTCTCTGATTGAAAGTGTGATTGAAGTTTTCCCGCAGTGGGAGTTTTTACTGGATTCCCTTCTGTGTGAATTCTCTCCACGTGAACCTTTTCTTCAGTGGGGACAATAATAAATGTCTAACAATGTCTATTTTGACAACGCTTGTAGGAGTTATTTTCTCCAACAAATCTACTCCTCTGTCATATTTGGATGACTGTGGCCAATGAATGAAAACTTGCTGGAGGGAACGAAATCATGCATATTCAGGTATGATAGTAAGATTTTGTTGGGAGAGAGTGAAATACCCAAATATTTCCAAAATATAAATTTTAAAAAAAATACACTTTAAAAATCTGTGAAGAAAAATTTATCCTTGCCATTTTTGATTGCATTTTCAGTTTCTTTGAGCCAAGATCATAATAAATTATTTTCAAAGACTTCTAATTGAGAATTTACAAATGCATAATGTGCTTTACAAAGTGCAAGTAGTAAAAAAAGAAGCAAGATAATTTCACACATATATTTCTATAGATCATTTCTATATACTAGAGGAATTGATTAAGCTCTTGATTAAAATGATGTCAATTGTCTGAAATTAATAGAATGAGTGAATTCACATTTCTTACACAATGCAGTTCGCATAAGGGTGGCAATTAGAGTCACCAGGGAATATGACTTAGATTTAGCCTTGCATTATATATCAATTGAGAATGTACTCAGACGGAATCCTTAAGGATTTTGACAGAAATCCTCAAGGAGGGAAATCTTGAAAGAACTAGAACCCTTCCAGGGAAGGCTCTGGGTCTATTAAGATGAGGAACAGTTTTCTGTGCTAAAGTTAAGGGAACAACTGGGCTTCTAAGCACAATATGAAGCCCCCTCATTTATACCTTGTGTTGGGTCATCAAATCTCTGTGAAGCCCACACCCACAAGGACTGAGAAAATAAGACTTACTCGTGTCACTTTAGGGGCATGACATACTGACAAAATTTTCCTGGTGCTCGAAGCTGACTTTGTGGAGTTTTCTATTCCACATATCCCTAGCCAAAGCAATGAAGGATACAGAAAAAGAGGCACTTGTGAGGTATGATCATAGTCACAGTAATTCACTCTGCCCTGGCTATAGCAAAAGCATCCATCTTTTATAAAGCTTTCCAGCAGTCAGAGAGCTTAAGAACCCAAATCTCGTGCATTGACTGCAGGAAGTGCCCTTCTCAGGGAGTCCTGAGGAGCTGCTGCTGCTCTTCAGGTAACTCGAGGAAGAGTGGAGAGAGGGTTAGCAAATGTTTGCCTGGAAACCACAAACAGTAGGTCAGACCCCAGAGTTTTTCTGTCCCAGCAGCATCTAGGCTGCTACTTTTTTGCCCCGTACACTGTGCACTGTGCCATGTACACTGGCTCTATGGTCCATCCTTTCTGAGAGCAGAGAGGATCTACTGAGAACACTATTGGTCTCTGGGGTCAGTGCATCTCCTTGTCTCATGGCTGCTCTGGGCCTCAGCTCCTTGAAGTCATCTCCCACTGCATGATAAAGAGGATGCACAACTAGAATTCTGCCCCTTCATGAGACATTCATCTGCCCCTCTTACCTTGGGGTAGGATGAAGCTGCTTTTCTTCTTTCTCAGCCCTGCCTTGCAGAGTCTCTTGGTCTGGAAGTCTGATTGCTTCAACTGATCTCAATAATAGGTATAATTAAATATTGAAAATCTATGCTGGAAAGAAGACATTTTGGGAATAAATGTGATGATCTACTCTGGTAGATATCTCTTGAGAAAGTGAAGTTATTCACCTGCAATTCATACTCTACAGAGATCAAATTTAATTTAATTAACAGTTTCTCAATTCTTCTCATGTAAAATAGTTCTGGAAATATCAGCTTTTTCTATCATCTGGTTTCTGAGTGATTTGGGGAAAAAACACAAAAACTTAATGGATGCTAAAACACAGGATCTGCAGACACCTGTTTCAAGTATTTCAGCTTTTCAACTTTACCCAGGTCAGTTTTTATTTAAATTCTGAATATTTTTATGTCTGCCTTAATATACAGCAACATTTGCTTTTCATGTTTATATAATGAGAATGTCACTGCCAAATAAACTGGTTAAAAAAAATCATACTTTTTGATTTTTCAACCTTGAAATTGTTTTCGTTTCTGTTTTCTTAAATTGTTTGCATATTTAAAAGAGGGCAAAACTCACAGCTGACAACCTGCTTTCCTGGAGGAAGAGACAGAGGACAGTTTTTCATGCTTAAGTCCTCTTAGAGTATCTATAGGTTCAGGCTCAGACACTTAACTTGGAATGGGAGCACTCCATTTAAGTGCTGCAGTTGAAGTCCTTCCATCTTTTGTACAGGCCTTTTATTACATTATTCTAAATGAAATCTGTGAAAGTCAGAAGAGATCACTTAAAAAAGCAAAATCCATCTCCCCTGCGAAAAGCTGTGTATTTTGAAGATCCCTCCACGCTTTCTTTTTTTCTCTAGAAGCCATACTTCTTCAATAATTCAGGCGAAGCAAGAACCAGCAGATCTTACAGCATATTTGATGTGCCAGCAAACAGACTGGAGATTGTTTCATTTCAATTAGCCCCTTTGTTGCAAACAAAAGACTGACAAACACACTGAGAGAGGGACAGGCATATGGCACTTTTACTTTCCACTTTGCTTTTTATTTGATGATAGTCCTCTTATCACAGCCTCTCACCGATTCCCCTACCTCGTGCCCGCTTCCTCCTTTGCCATACTTTATCTACCATTGTTCCCCTTGTATCGTCTTACTTGGGATCAAGTGATTCTCTCCAGCACAAAAATAAGAAGACGGATTCTTTTTCAGCCTCTTCTGATCTCCCAGGCTAATTGGCTCAGGTGTAAACCGAGCCAGCAGGGCTGTGACTTTGATGTGACACTTTAGAGCAGCGCACCTGGTAACATCCCTGTTTGTGTGTCAAATACCAGCCGGCCTTGCCTGCTGCTCGAACCCAGCTAATAAAAACGCTAGTAATCACGTTGTATTACAAGGCTCAAATTCATGCTGTTACTTTATTGCAAGGTTGTCATTAATTTTGCAGGGTGAACCTGGAATCCGATCCAACCTGTTTTTAATAAGTGTGGGTCTGTGTGGAACTGTGGAAGTGAGTGACAGAAAGGTGACTGCCAGCTGTTTCTTCTTTACATATGGTGTTACCCTTTGCTTTGATCAATAATGCTGTTTCACTTTAAAAAGAAACTCATTTTGTAAGGATGCAGAAGAGGGGCCTTCCTACCTCCCTTGTCCCCGTGGTTTACTTGTAAATTATACACAATTAGGGAAAAGCCAGTCAACAGTAAGTAATATCTTACTGTTTTGCTCGAGATTGTTTCCCTCTCTTGCTCTGTAGTGCTGGGCCTGTTGTTTAACAGTTGTCTTATCATCGTTGCTTGCAATGGTATTTGGTAGAATTATGAAACCTGGGTAAAGCCTAGGAAAAAACCAATCATTTAAAAAAATGTGCAAAAGAAGGTCACATCTAAAATTAATATATCAAAATTCTTCTGAATCACAAAGACTCCTCTATAACTCCAATTCAGTACCAAAGTAATTATTCTTGCATATAATATTTATAAAACTGTGCATATATATGTGCATATGTATCTTTGTATTTAAAATAGTAAATATCTTCTTTTTCATTGTGGGGAAAATATTGCATCTTCCAAAACTGTGCAACTATAACCATAAATTCCTGCAATATTTAGCAAAGATGTTATCAACAATTAATTTACTGTCTGATCAGCCAGGAACCACTAGAATTTGTAGTGGTAAGTAAGGAATGCAGGATAACAATAAGATCAAATGACTTTTGATCATTGCTGTTACTCCTTTTGGTCATAGTGGAGAAATATTTTTGAATGCTGAGAGACAAAGACACATTGTACAGAAGCTAAAATGTATGAGAACTTGGAACAAGGTAAGCCCCTGAGTAATTAATAAAACAGATTAGTGGTCTTTTTGAAATTGAATTAAAATTAAAAATTCTGGAGATACTGGAGAGAAAATCTAAAATCCCTAAATTGAAAATTAAAATGAGAAAACCACTGAAGGTGGAGAGAATATGCATTAAAAGTTTCTTTTGTTTTTGTTTTTTTTTCATCCATGTTCGATAGGGTTTGAACCTTCAGTTTTACAGCATGGCCAGGAGTCCTTAGAAGAATGCTGGAAATTAACAGCTCAAACTGAGTTCCTCAGCATCACAAAGTGAGCCGTTTAGTGCTCTGTCTGCACTGTAGGCATTGCTGTCTTTAATAACTAATACAAACCTGTCAGATCTTCCCAAAACAGAGGAGCTTTGTACTGCCATAAATAAGTCCCTGTAAGTAAAAATTCACTATGCTTATAGACAAGAACTGTAAATTCACAATGCCTAAGACATGTTTTTTTTTTAAATATGAAAATAATAGTGGTCCACATAAAGAATTTTCCTGCTAAAATTTCTCCAAATTTTGCAAACAGTAATTTGTTGTCAGGCTCAGTTGTCTATCCAATGTTTTCTTGAATTGTCTATGCAAGAGGGCTGAAAAGCACACTAAGGGTACAAATGGCAAAGCAAATTGAAAAAAAACTCTCTCATATTACCTGTAAAACAAGAGAGAAGATGAAGTAAAATAATTTTACACAACCTTTACATCTTCGATATGCTCATGATGATGTAAGAAGTGCAAAAGTAAAGCAATCCATCTGATTAAAAATAATTCAAAGTGTGTATAAATATGTAACTTGTAAAAAGAAGAAACTTGAAACACGTGCAACAAGACAAAAACAGCTTGGCACAGCTTTGCAATGTATGCTTAGAGGCCTTTGTTGCCTGCCCATTTCAGGTAACTTGATCTGTAACATTACATCCTTTTCTGACCACTTCGTTATTAGAAATAGAGTGAGAAGTTGGAGGTAGCTCAAAGGAACATCAAGAAAAATATTAATTGATAGATAGAAGTGATTGCCTTACATGTCAGAAGCTTCATGCCGTTAGGGCAATAGAAGTATTTAGGGTTTTGCATTAGTTTCCTGTATTGAATTCAGTGAGAACAATAATAGACTCTCACAGAAACAACCACCAACTGGTGTCAGGCAAAGATCAGAAGATCAGAGTCACAACTGAGGGGTATTTTGAGGAACTGAGAGCAAAACTTTAACTATTACCCTAGAAAATGAGCTAAATTTGAAGAGAAGGAAAATATTTTCTTCCTGTTTGACTTTCACATTAGAGAAAGCTTCTTCATCTACACTTTTAAACCTGTGTCCCTTCTTTATCTTTCTTCATCAACCCGGTGATGAAGAAAGATAAAGGAGGGACACAATTTCTGTCCCACTTTCCTGACTCTTGAGAGGTCTGGGACCACGGAAATCACTGAGTTCATAGATGCTGCGCTTCTTATCTTTCTAGAGGATGTTTCCAAGAAGAGTGTGACAAACATTTAACATGGTTGTAAACATATATGCATTTATTGAATGAGTTTGAAAAACAGTTTGGGGAGCAAATTTATTTTAGTAATAGCTATTCTGCCTCCTCCAACAAATGTCCAGCCCTACCCATTCTTTAAAAGCATGCTTTACTATATTATTTGCATTAATCTGTTCTTTATTTGCTTGTTTGTTTTAATGAAAAACTTGCCTCACTGCTTTCTTTGGAGTAACCATCAGAAGCAAAAGGAGCCAGCCCTGTCTAGTTTTTCTGGTTAACTGAAATCTTCAAGACGAAACTCCATTCCTTAGTACAGAAACTCCCCATATAACTCACAAATGTAAGTTTGTGTAAGACCTTCTGTTCTCTTTTGCTTTTTTTGCTTGCTTTGTTTTCCTTTTTTTTTCCTAAAGGTAAGAAACTTTATTTTGGTCTACCTCCCACCATTGACCTGGTAACACATCTTCATATTTTCTTCTCTGTTTGATTTTCATCACTTCCTCTTATCTATTTTCATCACTTTCTCTTATCTATTTCACAAAATATACGCACAACCCTTTCACCCTTAAGGCTAACACAGCAGTGGTCTACCCAATCTCCACAAAGATTGTTTGGTTTTGATTTCTTGGCTCTGAATGCTAGCCAGAACACTACACAGTCAGATCAGTGACACCTATGGATGTTGGAGTAACCACGGAAAATTTTTACTGCTGTTCTGTGATGAAAAGTCTTTCTGCAGATTTTATTTCCAGTTTTTGTTACCCTCCTTTAGATGACTGGGTCAAGGGCAATCCTGGGAGGGAGGGAGGGACACACTGCCTCTTTCCTTTGAGAACAAATTAATGTTGGGGCAGAAAGGTTTGGAGACCTCAGGGTGTGGTGGAAAAAACCCGTAAATCTGGGAGCATGTAGCTCCTGCAGAGAGATTGGGAGACCACAGGAAAGAGCAAGGATCAAACAAGCAGGCTTCTAAAGGGATGAAAACAATGTAGCAGGGGCCAGAGGGAACAAAGGCAGAGCTTGCTGCAACTCATCTCTGAATTGCTTGTCTAGGAGAAAGACAAAAAGAACAGGCAGACAGCTGGTTGCAGAAACCATTTTCTTTTCCATTCTGCCTTCCCTGCTTGCTTTGAGTTCACTCAAAGAATACTTCTCACAATTATTATGAAGATTATTATTAAGAATGTCACTAATAGAAGCATCAGAAGCATTTTGGTCTCTTTTTAGGGTTTCTTTTCAGAGGTCTTGTAGGTGGATCCACCTCAAGATTTCAGTCCATATGAAGTCCTGCCACAGGAACGTATCAGACTAGGTCAGAAGGCAGACAAAAATGAGTATCCTACCTCGGCTCAATATTCAGATTTGTTTCTTTTAAAAACATTGTTACATTTTTGTCTGTTTTGTCTTGTGCATCTCTTGAATATTCAGATGACTTGTGGTTAGTTTTCTGATCCCCCTCCCAAAATTTATGAAGGATCTTAAGAAAAACAAAAAAAGATGGAGGTGACCTTGCGTGGGGACAAGCAGAGTAGCTACTGTTAGTTTTCCTGCTAAATAGCTTCTGAATTGAGTGTAACCACAGTGTGTTCTACTTCCATCAGTATGTCTTTTAAGAAAAAACAGATTGTTCTACTCAATTCATTACCTATTCCTTTCCCATTTATATGGCCTGATGACCAATATGGCTGTGCTTGAGTTTTTGGTAACAGAAAAGTTCTTTCTCTCACTTATGGAACCACCTTCCAGGGTCTTTGAACCCTCTAATGGTTGTAACAAATCTACACAAGGTTTAACCAATCCATCATGTATTCTCTTCTTATTCTGCTAGTTTTCAGGGCATAGTTCTTCTTCTGAAACTGAATGTCATTGTATTTTTATGGCTTATTTATCATTAGTGCATTAAATAAAGATCATGATGCTTCCTTACAGAATAAAATGTGATTAGAATCTAGGTTTGTTTTTGGCATTTTTTGATATCACTGTCATTCTTGTACAGCTGGCCATGCATACTGGCTGTCAAGCTTTAGTATTTGATGCCCAACTAATCTGTAACTTTAACTCACCTCCAGAATTTGAAGGACTCTTTAATTTTATATTCCTTACATTTACTGTTTCCCATAAATGGTGGAATTCCATAAACGTGGAAATTCCATAAATGTGGAAATTCACACCATTGCTTAGAAAAAGAGAATTTTTAACAGCTGCTTAACCAAATAATGAGCTGGGCAAAGCTGTGACACAGTCCTGATTTTGTCAGAGAACGTGGGAAATTTCCCCAACCCATAATTTTCTTTTCCTTTGGTATCTTCTGTCTTTTGAGGCTTGTGATTTCTTATTTTACATTCTGTTACTGTATCTTAGTACTGACTCATCCTGTTCTTTGGATTAGTTTTCTGTGTGTCTTATTTTTCTGAGGATATTTGTTCTGTTTTGTTTCTTCTTTACATTTAAGAAGTCAGTTTGTATTTCCTGCTTCAAGAAAGTCCTTAATATCATCCATTTCCTTCTGTACCCTAAAGCTACCTACAACAGATCATGAAACATTTGTTCCTGTCTGCTCTCCAAAGCAGTTTCTTATTTTTGGTTCTACTTGTAGAAATGATTCAAAGGTTTATAGTCATATTAACCCTTTCAGATCTGAGAGTATTTTTCTTTGTTTTCCATGACAACTCCTTCCATTTTCTAAGAATTCACCATTTGTATCCTTCCATCTTCACATCTCTAATTTAAACCAGAAACCTGCTAGTACTCGCTTGGTTTCGGTTAGATTTTTTTATTGTGCTAAATTCCCCTACATAGACTTACATTTATGAAATTATATCTCTTTAGAGATTAATTCATCTAAGTTTCTCTTCTTTCCTGTAGTATATGCTGTTTCCCACTCTGCTAGCTGGCTGTAGATGGCTCTGTATCCATTACAATATCCAAGTATAGTCATTGCTTTCAAAATTATTCAGGATAGATTTTTTTTTAAGTGAAGCTAGAATTTTTCAATAAAAGATACTTTTGTTTAAAAACAATGCTATTTCTTGTCAGTCAATCAAATGCATTTTATGCTGTCCTTTCCTGGGCACTCAGTGTCATTTGTCAATGTTTCACCTTTACTGGAATTTTCATTCTGTGTCTGTTTTAATTTTCAGCACATTTCTTTTTTTCCTTCTGCTTTTTCTGAAGATTAAATACTACTTTTCCTGCACTGCAGATTATTGCCTTGAAGTTCACAATGTCCTTTTTTTTTTTTCTTCCAGTTCAGGCATAATACATCTGACGAAACAGTATGAAGTTCTTTAGCCTCTAATTCCACTACATCTTTACTTTTATAAGATTGATCCTATAGCTATAGGTGAATGCTATCTTCAGAGTATAGCAAACCATCACAACTTTTTGGTATTTTCTGATGCCATTCACACGCATGCATTTTGTTGAGTAACTTTGACGCTCCTGAACTTTGAGCTATGATCTTCTTCAGCCACTCAAACTAAAATGAATCTTTTCTTGACCTGATACAATTAATTGGGAATGCATTAACATTACAGTAGTTTTCTGTAATGTATATTATATTTTATTCATTAAGGCTGATTTTAATTTTCTAGTTCATTTTTCCTGATCACTTTACCTGATTAACTTGTTCCAAATATTTGAGTTCAGAGATCATTGTGAGGATAAACCTGAAATAACTTTGTGGTATCACGCTTCTCTCCTTTTCCAGATCATTAGAATACAAATGAGCCTTGCTTATCTTTGGGCAGGACACTGAGGCATCTTGATTTCACTCTTTTCCCACTGTGAAACTTGCCATTTATTCCCCTTCTTCCCATCAGTGGTGCCACTTGTGCAACACTGTCTTTAGCAAGAGGACTTTTCCTGAAGACTTTGTGAAGGTTCTTACATACTGCTTTAGGCAATTCTTTTTCCACCATTTTGTCAATACTTTCAAGCAATCTTAATGCAGTTTTGTACCCTCACTTGTACCTCGTGCTCATACACACGTGTTCTGTATTAAGTCCTGCCTTACTTTGCTCGGCTACCTCCTAACCCTGGTTTCATGCAATTACCTTCACAAATAGACCGTTTCAGCTCTCTTTATGCAGAACTCCTCTTTTGTTTTCACCTGGCCTTCCCTGACCTGACTTCTGTGAGGTCAAGAACTGTTCTGAAATCCCATTAATCCCAGCCAAGATTACACCACATCTGGCTATCAGTATTGGGCTAGCTGCTGTCTTCAAATACTGCATGATCGGCTGTTTCTGTAAAACATCACAGAAAATCTTGTATATTAAGGAGTTAGGAAAAGATAAAGAACAGATGAGCTAAGACACAAACATTTGAAAAGGTTCATGAATGACAAAATTTTTTTCCCTCTTATTTATATTCCTCTCCTCATAAATATGCTGAAATAGAGTGATTTTTAAAAACACATCTTGAAGTAAAATATTGCAGTAATCAAGATTTTTGACAACTTACAAAACCCATTATGAATTCCCCAGAATTAAAATGTTTAAGGATAAACTTAAAGAGAAGCAACTAAAATCTTCAGGAATGTAGTTTGGACACTCAGACTACTGTAACTCTGTCTTTTAGTGAGGTTGTAAAGTTGTTAAAGACATTGGAGATTGTTTTCTTTCCTTTTTCTGATTTTTTTCTTGGGCCCCACACTGGAGGTAAACAAGGAGAGCTACTCAGAAAAATTCTTATTATTTCTGGTGCAAGTTAAACCTTTTTGCCTTGCAATAGCAGAAACAGAAAGTTTATCCTGAGTATATTTCTAAGAACTGAGACAAAAAACCCATTGTGTTTCAGAATCTTTCACTAATAGGAAAAATGCATGAAATCTGCTGACAATATCATGGCAATATTTACTGCAACTGATTTTTTTTGAGACCTTAGCATTACATTAGCTCATTTGGATCACCTCAGTTGTTCATTAGCATCACTAGTTCCCAACCAAAATTATCTGGGAGAAGCACTGAACAAGAGAGTAAAAGAGGACAAAGTGTGCAGTAACTTGCTCATTTCTATTTCCAGCTTTCAGAGGAAACCTGAGCTACTGCATTTAATAGCGCTTGAGGATCCTCCTTTCCCATGAAGTTGTCTAACTGCATTTTAACTCACACAGACTTTTGAAATGTAAAACATCCTGTGGCAGTAAGCTTCAGGTTTGTAGGGGAGAGGTGAGTTATTTTTATTATTTTTATATATATATACATATATCCTTGGAAGATACACTTGGAAGAAATGGACAAGATATTGTTTCTGATGGAGAGACTTTACTCTCACAGAGAAAGACAAACTTATCTTCAAAAGTTAAAAAGACAATTTGTATTTTAGAAACCTGAGATGAGAATGTTGACACCAGGTAGACCCAGAAGTTGAGGCAAGTTGCACAAAAAACTACATTCCATTGTTTTTTCTTCTCTTTTGTTTCTTCATTGAAAACATGGTGATAAAAACGAATTCTTTTTACATTTTTACCAGTTGTTGCTCTGTGGTTGGGACAATTTCTTTTTCCTAGATTCACATTACTGCATCAGGGGAGAAAACAATCAATTCTATTCCGTCTTGGCTTGTTTATCCTCATGAAAGTGTCATGCTCAAAAAACAGTTCCCTGACCAACCTGTTTATAATTTCTTTCTCACCTGGCCTGACTCTAGTTTTAATATGGAAGCCTTGGGATCAGTGAGTGTGATATGTTTGGAGAACACTTTGTGTGTTCGTTTCCTTAAACACTTCCCATAATCAGTAGAAGTTATAGTTTGCCTACCTATCTTTTTGCAGAAACAGGTATATTTCACAAAGGCTTGTTTCTTAATCCATTGAGGGCACCGATTTGTTTTTTTTCCTATCTACTCTCTGGCCTTTGACTTGCCTGTCATGGATAATCCATCCTGATGAGGAATCTCCCACTGAATTACTTTTATACTCTGTGAAATGCAAAAGAATTTTTACTCTGCAACAGGAAGGAATGTCAGGTCTGGATTAAAAAAAACCCCATGGTCCATGCATTGTTTTAAAAAATTAGTCCTTAAATAAATGAGTTATATGATGGCAACAAGAAACTGCTAACTTAATTGGATTTTCTGCATTTTTTAGGAGAAAACAACAATGAAGTGCCTTTCCTCACTCCCCAGAGAAGAAGGAAGTGGTGAAAAGGTCAAACAGGGCACATTTGCCAAAGGAAGTGCCCACAGCTGGCACATACTGGCAAGTAGTGCAGGTGGAACCAGTGAGGTGAGAGATGGAAGGGGCCTTGATGCTGAGTGACAATGGAGGGATGGAGTCAACAACTCGTACAGATAACTGGCTGGTAAGCACTGACCATTATGCTTCACAGAACGGCAAAGTTGGTCAGACGGACCAAGAAACATGAACCCAAAGTGTGTCACATAAACCAAGCCATCAGGTTAGGAACTTCTTCCTCTTCTCTTTGGCTGGGCATAGGAAAATGCTAGGGTCATGTGTCCCAATCTCACTGCTTCTGATCTTCTAGAAAGTATTCCTGACCATCTTTGCTCTTTTCCAGAGTTCATGTGAAAAGTACCTTTGCTAAACTGCTACCAATAAGTACAGGCAGCTTACCATGTTAGCAAAACATGAAGTGATGAGGAGTCAAAAACAAGAGTGGCAAAGGCAGAGGGAATCCTGCATTATTCCCTGCCATCTTTTTGTTCAGCTATATGGTCTCTCTCACAACACACTGAAGTCTCTAATATCATATAGGAAGTAGGAAAACATAATTTGATGATTTGCTATTACAAAGAAATATGTGAAATCATAATTCACAAGAGTACTCTGGAGAATGTTGAGGGGTCCTTCTGTCTTTGTCTCATCACCTCAGCTGTAGACTGAATAACCTATAGCTGACATAAAAAACTATTGGCGTAAACTCCCTCTGACTGAAGCAAAAAAGGTAATGAGTAGTGCCATTGTTTGATTTGAGGTTCCCTGAGACAGAATAGAGATAAGGGGAGTTGAGTCAAGTACATTTTGAAAGACCAAGTGTGTATTGCTAGTAGAAATAATAATTGCCTGGTCAAGTGGATTACCAGACTTGAATAAAGAACTTTATTGAAAGTTCTTTATTGAAGCCCTGCACATTTGTGAAATGCTGACCATCAAGAAGATGAGTTCACCAGACTTTCTGAAGCAGAACTACCTCCCAGGTCCCAAGACAGAACACCAAGTTGCCAATGTGCCTCTAATAAGTTTTTAGAAGACAGGCTGTCTTACTTGCCATCTGATTGGTTAACTGCTATCTAGATTTACCACTCTGTCAACAGATTTGTTGTCTCTGAGTGGTAGTAGAAGTCAAGCAAACTGAGATGGATAAGGCTTCTATGACCTTCCAATCCAAATGAGTAAATGCCTGTTGTCTTTGCCAGGCAATGGCATAATGTTGTTTCCAAACCTCGCCCCTTTGCTCTCTCAGAGTACATTGACTAAAAGACATAACGATAAACCCCATATATTTCTCCATCTATCAAGAGGGACATTACAGCTACTTTAGCCACATCAGGTAGCATGCTAGCAGTTAGAATGCTGGCCAGTGTCAGTCAGATAAATGTCTGAGCCTAAAGCCAGGAATGAATTATGATTTCCAGCTCAAGACTCTCTGGTTCATAGCCTGACATACTTTGTCTTGCAGTGTTGAAGGGAATTTCTGATATTACAGTATTTTTGTCCCATAAAGCTTTTAATATAATCTGACTTTCTTTTAAGCAGAAAACAAGTTTAAAATTTGAAAAGAGAATGCTCTGAAGGAAAGCAAACATCAGCCTGAGAAGAAAAGCCAGTTTGGTTTTCCACCAGCTGTTACCTTCCTTGTTTAGTTTGTCAGGCCTTTGCTGTGTCAGTGGGTGATAGTCACTGCCATCTTGGCTGTATGGACCAGCACCGTAGCACCAAAGCCATGGTGCTCAGTGCTGCGAACCCTGAGCCAAGTGACAGCACCAGAACTTGTGCGGCCATATCATCAGGGCAGGGAGGTGGATCTAGCCTAGCAGCCCAGCAGTGCACCTGCTCTCTTTCCAGTATCTAAGCCTACAAATCTGGTGGTGCTGCTTATGTTTTCTCCCTTTATCTCTGTTAAGAAAGAAACCTGGGTCATACTCTTATGTTTCTCAATTGCCTCATTCACTCAGTTCTTCTAGTTTCTGATTTACTAAAATAATTTTGTGATTTTATTTATGCTTTTAAATATTTGCCTTTATGATTAAGTACTCACCATCCTACATTTCTTGCTAGAAGTAACATGCTGGTGTTTGTTTGCTGGTCTTCTACTCTTGGTTCATAATTATATGTATGTTTCGTGAAAGTTTCTGCAGGTTTTAGAAATACCTTGTTCACTAAATCTGGTACTCTGGTGGGTTGATTTTTCCTGTCTTTACTATGGGGGCTGTTGTAATCAACTAGGGTTGCCGTAATGACATCTGCATCATAGAAATGATTTGGACAGGTGCAACGTGCCAATTAACACATAAACACAAAACACTTAGATTCACTCCAGCAGTCTAAATTTTTTTCTCAATCCTAAAGTCAATTTGCAATTAATTTAATACTAAAGCAGAAATGACAGATGATCTAATTGTTAATGTGGTACAAGTTTAGAAAGACATTAGACTACCATTCTGGAGAACTGTTGCACATAATTGCTCAGGTGTTCAGAACACATTTCATTCCCCCTGCTGTGCAAGGACTTCTGTTCCTGGATTTCCTTTCAATGGTTCACCCAGAAGTGGGATTAAAAAGAGAAACCTAATGATAATGAATTGAATTGTTCACATCTAAAGGGGGCTGATTGGCAGGATGCCGGAAACAAAGAGATCCCTGACGATGGTTAAAAAAACAAAAGTAATTGGATTACACAAAGAAAATAAGATAAACATTCATTAAAATTACAGTAACAGACTGTGATTAATGAGCACACACAAGTGCAAGCAGCGCATATTCTTTAGGCCCTGCAAGGCCTACATTCAGTGGTATAATTAATAATTTTTAATTGTCTAGTAAGTAATTGTTATGTTCTTCTCAGTTCAAAAGATGTGAACTTGTTTTCCCTAACCTGATTTTATCTGTGACTACTATGGAGCCATCAAAGGTATTGTAATTGGTAATAAAGTTCAACCTGCCCTCTTTTTGACTATGAAATTTGAGTTTATGTGGTTCTGCTTGGGAAAATCATCACAGAACTTAAAAGGACGCACCATGGAAGAAAGTTCCATGTACTCATTCTTCCTTACATAGTAAAAAAATTTCCATATTTGAAGGTCGGAATGTTTAAAGGTGATGAAAACAGATACCTTTGTACATTAGTAGGAAATTTTAGCTCTTATGGTTACATATGCATGTTCAGCAAAATCTGGTTTTGAGTTCAAATACTCTGATGGAGATAAAATCAACCAGAAGGGTGTATTTGAGTTTTGTTTAAGGACTAAGAGGACATGTTGTAATTTTTTGGAAGTCCTCAAAATGCTTTGGCTGCTATGGTAGCTGTAGATCCAGGCCTAAGCGATAAAACTGCATGTGAGAAGCAAGCTGACAACTTTTCCTGTCCTTTGGTTCCAAGTTTCTTGAAAACATTGTTCAAGAGCTCCCAGCTGAGAGCAAGAGAGTGGGTGGTGCCTGTATATCTACCACACCCAGAAACGGTGGCCATTTTAAGGTCTTAAGCTCAGTGTCTTCGTGCCTGAATGACTGCTTAGCAGGCTGTCTACAGGATGCCATAGTGCTGTTCGGGTGCAGAAAAACCCTGCAGGCTTTTAGAAGTACTTCTGAATAAATAGGGGGTACTGGAAGGGAAGAGGAGTGACTTTTTTGAAACTAAACAAAAAAAAAAGCTTGCAAATTTGGAGTCCTGCAGGAGAAGCTCTGGAGAGGGGTATGTCCATCTCATGGAGTCCTTGGGAAACTTGCCAAAGGTATTAGGTCATGGTGGTTACTGCTGCATTCCTCATGGTCCATGGTGATCTCTCTCAGTCACTGCACTAAAAGATGGTCAAGTTTTCTAGGCGCTGGCAGCACATAGCCCTGTTTTAGTGGCTGCGTTTTGTACACACATTAAAGAATTGGGAATTTTGCAGACTGCCTTCCCAAATATCATATCCCTCTCTGACCAAAATCAATGAGGAGCATCACTTTCAGACTGTTATCAGTCTACAGCATCAAAATTATTGTTCCTTAAGGCTGCCTTTCAGAGAGTTTTCATCCCTTTTGCCAGTGCAGAAAGGGTATTGGTATTGTTACCCATCATGTATGGCTGATCCCAGAATGTACCACAACTCTTCAGTGTAAAACAGCTCTTCTGATTTCCAGACCCAAGAAGAAAATCTCTGATGCTTTCTTTTTTCAGTAAGCATCTGCCTTAAGAGATGGTTGTCTGTGACATCAATGACACCTGTTCAGACTTGCATTTGTTCAGGGCTTTCAGAGCAAGCTATAAATTTCAGTGCTTGTGCTAGCACAAAATTACTATTGAGAGGCAAATTATGTATTGTCCTTAAAAAAAAAAAAAACAAACTGGCAAACCACAGAAACTGCTCTGAAACTTAGTCTCTTAATTAGAAAATGCTGTCCTCTCACTTCTGCAGAGATTTTTTAACATATTTGAAAAATCTGTCTTTTGGGCATAAATTTTGTAATGAAGAGGTTGACGTTGATCTTCCTTCTCTGTTCTATAACTCAAAATGGCAAATATAAAGCAAAGATATTTCAATATCTCTTATATTATGGTCAGGAGGAATGAGAATAGCCCCATGAAGCTGGGAGAAGAAACGTGGATCTTGAAGGGTTTGAAAGGAAATGGCATATATCTAGGGGACAGGAGGTGAAGAATCAGCTTGGGTTTTAGAATGAAAAACATGTATACCAAGGTCATTGGTGGATTTTAGTACAATATTTCTTAATGTCTTGAATTTGGAAAGGTGCATGTAGATTTCTTTTATGTGTTATTTACATCTTTATATTTGTGCTAGAATGTGTAAAGCTTACATTCCTGTCCCGTGCACTAGAGTACCAGTTGAGAACACGGGGTGTATAGTGTGTTAGAGACAATTTTTTTTCTCATTTGCTTTATCATAGCAGAATTCCTCTCCAGAGATTCTGATCTACAATGTTCTTTGGGGCATGGAGGTTCTTGCAACTTCTCCTTATCACCTGGCTGAGGAGAAAGAGAGGAACATGGGGAAGGTGACCATGGCTCAGTTTTCTCTTTACATGTGCAAAATTAGTGATGTGATAGAAAGTCTTCGATCAAGTGTTATAAACATCCACTGCTGACAGCCAGAAAGTCAGTCATGAAGAGTGGCCCCAGGTCTGTGGAAACACAAATGTTGTTAGTATTGAGAGTTTCCTCTTGTTTGATCTCATTTTTGTCAGCTATAACCCAGGTGTTGACTCCTAATATCTTCACTGTTTCCAGCCAGTATTTTCCTTTCCAACCACAGTGCACTTTACATGTTTCCTGATGTAGCCATAGCAATCCCACAGGGATACTAAGAACAGGCAGCTAACATTTTCACTTAAGTGGTTTCCCCAATAGGGCTAATTTTAATTAGGTAATTGGATCAAAGTCTGTTTGAAAACTCTTAAAAATCTAGATAATATTTGTCCATTGTGGGTAAAGGTATTATAATCTTTATCCTACTGCTTTAGGAAAAAGTGTTTAAAAAAATATTGAAAATATAATTTTAAGTAATTTCATCAAGCCACACTCACAAAACATTCCTCACAAAGGGATGGGATTGCTTATACTATAAAATTAAAGGATGGACCCATTAGAAGACTTTTGAGAAAATGCAATATTTCTAATACAGTAGAATGAGGAAAATCCAGGTTTGGAGATCCAAATCAGTTTCCATTATGCCTGTGTAAAGATTCTCTATGTTTAGTAACTCTCTCTCTATGCCTTATGTGCCTTGTCAGTGTATGGGTTGTGGTTTGAAACCTTATTGTGATGAGTTATACTTTAATGACTAAATGGAACAGGTAATTTTAGGATTTTTTTCATAGAATCATAGAGTCATTTAGGTTGGAAAAGACCTCTGAGATCATCAAGTCCAACCATTAACCCAGCACTCACAAGTCCACTCCTAACCAAATCCCTGTGTGCCACATCTATACATCTCTGAAACACCCCCGGGGATGGTGACCCAAACATTGCTTCTGCACCTTTAAGACTTCCTTCTGGAAGGCTATCCAACATTCCTGGGCTTCTTCGTCCTTCAGGACAGTCTCCCAAGGCATTCTGTTAACCAGTTTCCCAAACAGGCCAAAGTCTGCCCTCCGGAAGCCCAAGGTGGCTGTTCTGCTGACCCCTATTTGAGGCAATACTCTCAGGGAGCCCTCTTAGTCCCACACAGATCAATCAATCTCCCAGCTCAGGCTAATAGCAGTGGGATATAATGTCACTCTGAACATATGCACTAGACCAAATGCATTGTGGAGATTAACTGAGCAGTATTGGATGTAGTGAGCACAGGGATGATTTATGGAAGAATTTACCTAACTATTTTTCCAGATGCCCAGAGCTGAGCGTTTGGAAAAACAGCTGGTTGCCATGAAAACTATATTTCTGGCTGATTGATGGGCTTTTGGGGCCCTTGAAACTGGGGACCTGATCCCTGAGATACACCCCTATCCTAAAGCAGTTTTAGGGTGCTCAGTGTAAATTAGCTGCAACCAGGCCCTGTGCAAACTGAGCACAGTGAAACTTCTCGACCTCTATTGAATCTATGTGCTCCTTCTTGTCTCCCTGAGGGAAATGATTCAGGACACTCCTGAATCACCAACTAAAATGCATTTTACACTGGGAAAATCTCTGGCTTCCTCTGAGGGGTAACTCGCTGGCTAGTGGACCCTGTCTCATTAAGTCACACCACCAGAATGGGACCTAAATGGTTATTCAATGGTGCAGCAGAGTACTGTTGTTAAATACCAAGGTGCTGATTTACTAAGTGGGTTTTCAGGATCAGAAGAAATATTAAGCTGCCCTTATGATGTTAAAACTGAGGGGAAAATGGTGGCCATGAAAGTGGGGGTTGAAAACTACCAGGGAATGCTCTTTGGCTTAAGCAAAACTGTTGTAGTCACACCTTGGCCTTCTAGGGAACTAGGCTTTCCTGTGTTGTGCTATTGACACCAGTTTTAAGAGTGCTGAAAAGAATGAATTACGACTTGCTTTTCATTTTAAAGGTTTTTTTGTTTGTTTGTTTGTTTTAATAAAAGATCCATATAATTTAAAGTTCCTATCTTAAATATTCAACTGTTATAAATCAGAATAAGTCCACTTAAACTCATCTGTCAATACTGATTTATATCCAGAAAGGCTGGGCCTAAAGATGTAATTTTCCAGTGCTTTTCAATTTATGTCCTTATGCATTTGTTAGAAAACTCAGTCTAAAAAACTACATACTATCAAGGTAAGTGAGCTTAAAATTCTGTTATTCAGGCATCTTATGTCTACCCGGTATATAATTAAATGCAGTGAAAATGTGAGGCACAAAGCAGGGAAAATATAAGGTTTTTTATGAAACTTACTATAGTAATTGAACTTTTTATTGTCTCTTTATTTGCTTCATGCAGACACACTGCCATGCTCTTCTTTCATACTAGTGACAGAGTAAAAATGCTTTTTTTAATAGACATTTAAGGAAATTACTCTCTTTAACACTATTTTTCATGTGTAAAGCAGAAGTGAAAATTGCTTTTGCTAATCTTCCAGGCTTCATCTCAAAAGGATGAGCCACTCCCTCTGCTGGGGATATTTCTACAAACTGCTCTGCAAATGAAAACAATGTGAAGTTTTGTGAGCGAAAAGCTAGAAATCTAGACATTCTTTTAAATTCATATGAAACCTTAGCTGTGTTACTGCATAAAACGTTGCTCAAGTATATATGTGTCTTTACAGTCAAAAAATATACCTCATTCAAAAAAAAAAAAGAAAAAAAAGAAACAAAGAAACAGAGACACAAAAATGTAAAGATTTCTTAGCCAACAGGTTTTAGGATTTTTTTCTTTTCACATATTTGTAACTTAATTTGCTTCTTGCCAAAGATAGCTAACTGATAATCCATCAGACCTCCTTCTGGCTACAGGTTAGGTTTAGCCTGGACAAGAGTGGTAGGACATGAGCATCAGGTTTTTTGTCTTCATCTATTAACACTCAAAATAACACCTGGAGGGTAACGATTCTCAGGAAGAAAGTTCCATTTATTCCCAGTTTTTGTTCAGTTGCTGGCCTTTTGGATGAGGCTGCAGTGGATTCCAAAGAATGTCTCTGATGGTGTGCCAAAAACTGTTCTGACACGTATTCATACATATATTGGCTTCTCAGTCAAGCTGAAAAAGTGTGAAAACTTTTGTATTTAAAAAATTAAGCATATTTAAAAAGATACAGAAGCAAAGCACACAAGGTCAGGTTATCTGTGTTTTGTATATCTTTGTTCTTGCCTGCTTGCTATGGCAATACTGCATTTGCCTATGTCGAGCAGGTCTGAAGGAAGCATAAATGTTTTACAGACAAGAATGCTCCTACAGGCTCTCTGAAAATTGTTAGCCAGGTAGAGGAAGGACACCCAAATTTAGGCTACTGCCAAAGACAAGGGAACCGATCTACATGGTAGCCAGGATTTCTTTCTGGCTGCATGTATGAGAAGATCAAAGTGCATATGTACGACTTCAGATTAGCCACAGAATTCCTGTTGTCAAGGTAAAGAAAGTCTACAGAAAAAAAAAAGAGGTGGAGAGATTTGTTCTGTAAAGACGAAATGGAAATTGCTTCTACCCCAAAGTTTTCCCCTGTTTGTTTGCAGAATTTTACCTTGTTTTAGAACATTTTGGGTTCAAACAAACTCCTAAGTTGATACTCCTTGTATTTTGAAAAGCTCAGTAGTTAGTGTCTCTGTGGTGTTGTCATTTCAGTGTCAAGTTGTTCGACATGACATAATAAATCCACTAAATGAAGACTGAATTCTAACAGCCTTATGCTGAAAAGTACTAATTTTAATGAGACTACCTGAGTAGAACACAGTCTTTGAACACACCTGAACAGGGCGAAATCTGGGGTGGTAATTGCCCTGGGAATAGAAAACATGACTGGCACTTACTTAATTCTAAATTTCTGAAGGCTCATTTTCCTTCTCACATCCATTGGTAAACAGAGGGAATTCTAATGACCACAGGTGTCAGTGGAAAAGATGATCATGCATTAATATTCACTCAATATTACTTAGCTATTACTGACTTGATTTTTTCTCCTGTGGTCTGGGCCTCTTTTTACAATTTGTTTGTAAAATACTCACAAATAACAAAATATGGAACATTTAGGGGACCAAGAAAGAGGTTTGTTTCTTGAGAGCTGTGGAATCCAGCACAACTCAGAATTATGTGAGTGTTTTCTTGGAAAAGCATGAGAAAAATGTTTATATACTAGTTATGAAAAAGTATACACACTGACACCAAATTTCTTAAAAGTAAGAAAAAATATATTGCAAACCCAGAGAGCACTAAATGAAGCAAATTCAAGGTGAAATTGTGGGACCATGCCACTGTAAAAATATTTAACAAAAAAACTTTAAGGTTTTAAGAAGATTCTTGTAGACAGTTTGTGGTGCAATACGTCTGTGTTACTTTTCTCATGCCCTCACATGAAACTGGAGGTTGACAGAGGCATGGCATTGAGGCAAAACAAAGTGTGAACCCAGCAAAGCCTTTAGGTCCACATCTGAAGTCAGATAAACACTAAATCAAGCACTAAAAGCTGTATTTATGCTTTCACAGTATTTTACCTTGAGGGAAGGGAGAACCACTAAGATTTTTTCTGTGGGAAACAGAACATGCCAGTAGCTATATGATGAGCTAAGTCAAGGGTTTAATAAATTCAGAAAGCATGGAAATGATAGGTGCTGAAGGTAGGGCAATGTGTTCTGCCTGCTGAACATACAGCTGCTACTTTAGCAAATGCAGCGGTCATTCTTGCTTCTCTCCCGTGGCTCTTCCAGGTGTTTCAGTGCACACAACATCTGGAGGATAGCGCACAGTTTTACTCAGGTCATCTATTGTTCTGTGGATTACAAATGAAGTCCTGTCAATTTAACTGTGTGCTTGCTGGAAGAGTAACATTAAATATTACAAAAAGAAGTTTTAAAAAGTAATGGTCAATATTTCCTCTAGCTAAAATAAATTGTCTGATTAAATTTTAAAAAAATTAATAGCATCCTTCCCCTCAGAACCTTTGCAACTCCTACATGACCACAACCACTGTTAATATCTTTCAGCTTGCAAGACTGTGCAGTATTGTGGAGTGGCCATTCTGCATAGAAGCTGAACCCTGTGCCAGCTCACAGCGGGTCACAACTTTGCTTCCATTATTTTACCCTTTGCCTGTCTTCTCACCAAGGCTTTATCAAATGTATAAACTAAAGTATGGCTGGCTGATACTACAGTTGTTCTAAACACACAAAATGGACAATAAAAGTAGTCTAAATTATGTGGATTTTGTTCAGAGATTGTAGGAGCATCCTGGAATTATTTAAATGCATTGTGAATTTTTCCTGGAAGGATAAACATTCTAACAGAAATGTGATTTCTGTTTAAAAGATGCCTATATTTAAATATGTATGTGTCATATAATCTAGCTGTCTTATTTGATTCTCACAGATCGCATTTCACAAGAGTTCTCAAATAAATATTCCTTTGCTTATATTTATATCCCATTCTGGCCCTTAGAAAAGTTTGAGTCTGGTTGCTCAGAGTTTTCTAAATTATTTTCATTCTGAGAAAAGCCAAGTGGAAACTACAGTCTAATTTACTAATAAGGGAAATGAGAATATTTGTTTGTCTTTTACCAGAGTTTCACTGGTACATAAAACCTCAATTGTTCCCATTCTTTTAGCAAATAGAAAAGACGCATCATTTCTGCAAGCCCTCAGGTTGTGCAGCATAGAAAAGAGAAAATCTTCATTTGTTCTTTGCACCTATAAGCCATTTTATCCTGAAGGATAAGTTTTCTGGAAACTAAATGAGAATCGTCTTGTCCTGTTCTGGCTCAGCTTTGCAATCTTTCATGGGGTAGAAGTGTTTAGTCCCAACAATGCCATACACCTGTCAGATTACTTTCATCATGAAATTACTGGTAAAAAAGTGGGTTAGGTTTGGAATAGTTTTAAAGGCCATGCAATTCAAAGTTTAAATCTCACATGAATGAATGTGGCTTTATGTACCTGACTGCACTTCTTTCAGACCTACATGGTCCATAGACACTTAACATTCATATGGTTTGTATTTAAATAACTAAGTATTTTTGAGAATCTGTCTTGAAGTGACAGAGCAGGTCAGACAGTGCCAGAACGATAACCTAAATGTTCCACTTTATAGTGTAGAGTTGTAGTCACTTTTAAAGTACTGTTATTTCAGTGAACCAGCATAGGTTGAACCTCAATGCTTTGTTTTTCAGACAATGAATTTCCATGTTATTGTTGTTAAACCAATGACATATATTATCTACACAATATATTCTTTCTTTAAGTGTCAGTATTTTTTTAAAAAGTCTGTTACAAAAGCAGGTGCATAGGTTGGTCGGGTTTTTTTTTTTTCATTTTGAAATGTAATAAAGTCAGTTTTTGGCCTCAAGCAATACTAGGATTTAAAATAGGAGCTACTTTGAAGCAACATGAAGTTGCACCCAGCCTCTAGGTTATTAAATGTGTTTTCTCTCTCTGGCTTCCTAAATGCATCTCGTTGTTTAATGGAATTTTAACTGTAAGATTTAGTTGTAGACATTTCAGCTGGACTTCCTTTAGAAATACATAACGATGCACACACTGTTGCAAAACACAGGTGGATTGGGATGTGTGAGAGGGGGAAACACCAAAATATTTTTTTGCTTCCAGACCGCAAAGACGAATAAACAAATTAACAGTATTTCAAGAGAAGCCATCACACGGCTGGTGGGTGGGTCATCGCAGAGATCTAGTTAGGGTGAACTGAGCTTCATCCTCCAAGGGCTTGCTTTCATGCACAGCTTAGTTGTGAAACTTACAACCAAAAATAACCTGCTCTTTTAAAGCAGGTTGGTAAATAAACGTCCTGTTCCAGCAAGCCTGCCTTTCCAGTTGATGCCAGATATTATAACTAGGATCGATTAATGAACTTTGGCACCGTAAAAACTGAGAGTGTGGTTATGAAGGCAAATCCTCTGAATCTCTAAAACTTTATTACCCACAACTTGCAATGTTGCTGTTCACTTTACATGGGTTTAAATCATATTGTCCAGGTGATACATAGTGTACCTAGAAGACTCTGGACTCTGTAGTTACATTAAATAAATTCTTTTGCAAAAGACAGTTATATACTATGGAGGTATTATCTGTAAATTCACAAAAGCCAAGATATAAGTTGCACATAAGTGTCATAGGTACAGCTATAAAAATATCATCTTGCTAAAAAAAGAAAAAGTGAAAGAGGAATATTTCTATTTTACTTTGATAAGAGATAAAGAGATCCCACCTAGGTCAGTTGAAGGCATTCTGGGGGGACAAGAAGGAGGAAGAGGAAGATCCATAGCCATTCTTTGCATTATATTCGTTCCACAGACAGAAGGTTTCTATTTCCAGAACTCTCAGTTTATCCCCTCTTTTTTTTTAACTTCTTTTGTGTTCACTTTAAAAAAAACTTTTGAAGTGTACATTTAATTATTTCATTCTTTTATTTTTAAGAAATGTTTCAGCTTTTTTTTTTTTGTTCACGTAGGCTTGTTCCAGAATGCTAATAACTTTTCCATTGCACTCCAACTCCAAGCAAAATCATGTTAGAGCAAGTAATGGTTTCTGAATGAAAGTTTTATTTTTACATACAGCCGAAATGAGTTATATTACACCTGCACGAATGATGTTTCTCTTATTTTATGAAACTGGAAGACAGCCAACTTGTACAGTGTTTCTGTAAGTGCAGAGGTTTTTTTCACACGCCTCTTCCCAGCATCACCTGCTTCAATGATTTGGGTGTTCCCCTCAGGTAGGTCAAAATTTAAACATGTTAGCACTGAGATTGGCCACACCCAGAGATAATACAAATTTTTTTTGTTGTTTTGGCAATGGTTATGTTAGCCAAATATGACATAGTGATCTATGAGAGTTATTTTTTGAACTTTGAGCAACTCTTTGTTATTGGATGTTAGGGGTAGCTGATGCTATTATACAGAGATTTCCAGAACCATTGCTTGAGATACAATTGGGTAGTAAACAAAAATATTTGCACTAAGGAAATGGAAAGCTGAATGATCCCAATAGTCCATCTAGTTCTTTTTCTTGCCTTTAGCCTTGGATAGTAAGAGCATTGAAAAAGAAAGCACACGAAATGCTGCAGAGGGCTGTGATTTTATTATCATCTTGTGCTGAAGTGCACAAGCAGAGTGGGATGTGGAATGCAATTTGCAATGACCACACTCTACCTCCTAAAACAATGAACTTCAGTTCCTGCTGGCCTCAACCCAACACCTTTTTCAGCAGCTTGCACCCACACACACAAGTTCCTGCCCTAAGTCCAGCTCCACAGTGGGAGGGAATGTCCATCTGGGATGTAAAACAATTCAATCCCAGTACATTTTCTGTCTATTTTTCTGCTTTAAACAGCTTTTGTTTGGTTAATTGGTGCTGTAGGCAGATAACCAATTTTCTCCTGTGGAGGGATTAGTGGAATTCCATTGTTGAGATGTTCTAATTGTTAATTTGCATGCTTGAGAAAGATTATAATTTTGATTGTGAAATCTACCAGGGTTGATTTTTTTTTCCCTGAAAGAAGTAGAGGAAATAGTTTTTTGCACTTAATTAATATCCACACAGTGTCAAGCATTGGACAGCATCAAACACAATTATGAAACATATTTAAAGATCAAATATCCCTAATTCTCCTTTTTGGGAACAATTCATGGCCATCTCCATCTCCAGAGGAAGTTAGATAAACCCTAAGGCTGAAAAGTCCTCTAAAAGCTGCTAAGCTCACAAAGGATTGCAGAAGCCCAGGAAATATCTCTCCTGACACTGTTCTAAGTTCATACACTATAGTAGTTTCCCATCTTTATCTTTGCACTTCTTTTCCCAGTGAAAAATAAAATAAGGTCAAGTTATTACCCTGAGCTGGACAATTGGAGGTAAAGTCCTACAGAAGATGAAGCACTTTGAAGTTTTCATGTAAATGAACAGGTTGTGATAAATCTATTGGGAAAGATGGGAACTTCATTCTTCATATATATCTGGCAGCTCATCAGACAGTTCCTATCTGATCAGGTTTGGGAATTTCATCCTGTTTAGCTAACTTGGACTAAAACTTCTTCTGTCGTTAGGCACTGTTTCTGGAAAATGCAAAAGAAATTTCAGTTTCTTCTTCAGGGAAACATTGACACCTTTATATTGCTGCTGCTTTGCAAAGTGGTGTGGCACCAATATCGTCCTCAGATGGTACCAGTCACTGCTAAACTTAATCCTGTCTTTATTCCACTGCTTGTGCTCTGTTAATACATGAATAGCGACAGGAGAAGATCTGGTATTCTGAATTTCTGATGCAAAAAGTCCTTGTCTCCTGTGGTTCTTTGGAGTCTTTTGCAGCTGTGATGAATGATTGCAAAGTCACTGCAAAATGTCCTAACATGAAAAAATTTCTTACTAGAGTAGTGGAACTCATTACATAAGACAATGGAAATTCAAGATTATCTCCTTAATCTTATGGATCATAAGTTACCTTATGGATAACTAAAACTTTTTGATTGTTACAGTCAAGTTCTGCAGATGGGTGGGCAGTACCAGGACAAGGCAGATTAAAATGGTGGAGGGAAGATGAATCTAGTGTGTGAATCAACTGCTACTTTGCACAGAAGTCAGAAAATTAGCAATGCCTGAGTGGTGGCAGAAGGCTGTCATTGCCTTCCTCTGAGCCCCGGAAACGAGAAATAATAAAAAAATGGAGGCTTGTGGCGTTGGTTTATATTCTCTTGCTCTGTTCTTCAGAGGTCTAAAATGAAGAAACAGAGTTTCTTCAGAGTTGTCTTCCTGATCAAAGGAAGGATATGAAGAATCAAAATATGTATCGGTTTAAGTGAAGAGATCTTAAAATTCCCATATTAAGTAATGTTTGGATAATTATATACTGGTGAGCACTACACAAGTGTTTTGGGGTTTTTTAGCTGACTGACAGAAAGGGAAAAAATGAGACGATTAAAGAAAACCAAGTGAATTAAAAAGCTTTATGCAAATATTGACAGATAAATACTTTGTTTACTGTTTTAAGTACATTTCATAAGGCAAGAGAAATATCTCTGTGAGCATTATACATTTGACTGAAGATTGCATTAAGACCTTTGGGTCTTACATGGGCAGGGATAACTTCTTTTAGACCAGTTTACTCAAAGCCCCATCTAACCTGACCTGGAACACTTGCAGGGGTGGGACACCCACTGCTTTTCTGGACAACATGTTCTAGTGCTTCACCACCCTCACAGTACAGAATTTCTTCCTAATGTCTAATACAAAACTGACCTCTTTCAGTTTAAAGCCATTCCCTCTTGTTCTGTGTACAGGGCCTTATAAAAAGCCCCTCTCCAGCTCTCTTGTAGCCCCTTTTAGGTACTGGAATGCGCTGTAAGTTCTCCCTGGGACCTTCTCTTCTCCAGGCTGAACTACCCCAACACTCTCAGTTTGTCTTCACAGGAGAGGTGCACCAGCCCTCTGATCATCTTCACGGGCTCCTCTGTGCTTCCAACAGGTCAGTGTCCTCCTTGTGCTGTGGATCCCAGAGCCTTACACAGGTGTTCAGGTGAGGATCAGTCACAGTTTGTGCCACTTTGCAGTCCAGTGTTTTGTACTGACACTGAGACGATTCACAGGTCACCTTTTATCAGATCACTTCCATAAAATAGGATTTTTTCCTAAAGATATAACAAATATAGACCTCAATATACACTCTTCTTTCATTAGCTGGAGAGGCTATAATAATAGACCATTTAGATAAACCAGATCTGAAATGACAGTGAATAGCACATGGTAAATAAAACCCCCATACCTCCACCCTGAATAACTCAGCCACTGGGATGTGGCTGAAC
Source organism: Lycocorax pyrrhopterus obiensis (assembly GCA_014706295.1). Taxonomy (NCBI): domain Eukaryota; kingdom Metazoa; phylum Chordata; class Aves; order Passeriformes; family Paradisaeidae; genus Lycocorax; species Lycocorax pyrrhopterus. Next base: position 87,744,363 of record JACSVZ010000002.1, read on the forward strand.
TGCTATGGCCCTGGTTAAAATGGAAAAGTCCCAGCAACCATGAAGCTGAGGAATGTAAAGGAATTAGCCATTGCAGCCAGTGGTGCTAAAGGTAAGTCCACATGTGAACTCATGAAAACAATTGCTGTTTCCTCTTGGTTCATATTAATTCAAGCCCTTTGGAAAATACTTCCAGACTAGGAAGGCTCTTTAATCTTTGACTTAACAAAGAATGTCATTCAAGCATTGCTATTATTAGACTGTTTGTCCAGAATAATCTTAAACTGCTTACTGATAAGTTTTGGTTTTAACTACTTAGTTTTAACTACTTAGATGGATAATCATTGACTGATCCTCAGTGCCTGTGGAACCATCACTGTGAGACTTTGAATAAGATTAAGATACAGGCAGAGGAGATATCTAAAGACTAGGCCAGGTGGTTGTCTTATTTTTCAATTTCAATAATTGTCAGATGTCCAAGATTCTAATGGTTAATATCCTTCATAGCCTTTTGAGAAGAAAAAGATAAAAATATTGGATTGGGATGAAATAAGTTTTTAATCAAGCTTCTCCATGACATTTTACTGAATTCCAAATTGGCTTGAAATATTTAAAGTCTTGACTCTGTGTTTCAGTTCTAGATTTTGTACTTCAGTCAATATAATCCCAGTAGCCTTCAGATCTGGGAGCAAGAGTTAGGCAGTAAACTAAAAAAATTTTTTTTGAATAGTGCTTTTGGAATCTTGATATTTTCATCAGAGAATACTCTCTTGCGGCTTACAGGTCCACATGACTTGATATAGGAAAGGCTGGAGAAAACTTCATGCTTCTGGATGGTGATGTCATTATTGGAAGCCTGTGAATCTTCTGTGCCGTGGCTCTGATCTCAGTCCCAGAAGAACAAACACTAAAGACCAATGTTACAAATGTTCAAGATATTTTAGCTAAGAAAATGTAAAACTATAGTCTTTGAGTATTGTATATGGGAGAAAGCTGTCATTCTGAAATTCAGCTTTGACTGCTCATTCCCCATGATTTTAATTGACTTTCTGTAGATCAGAAATAGCACTGGGCTGCAGACATCAAATTAGAGTGGTCCCAGACTGCACTGCATGCAGTTTACTGGGTCAAACCAAAAAACTTCATTAGTAGTATAACATGTCAAAATTAGTCACTTAAGAGTGTAAACAGCTCCAGAAACAGGAACGAGCAGGCCTCCAGCCATCTGCTTTATGTGTTATTCCTGCTTTTTCACTGTAGGCACTGATTTTTGTTCACTCAGCCAGATGATCGTCGCCTTAGATTCAGCTGAGTGTCCCGAAGTAGCAGCGAGCTGGAGATGTCAACAGATTGCGATGCCTTCCGGTAGGGGCACAATGCTCTGCGCTCAGCAGGGAGCACCAACATCAACAGCTGGTACATCCCAGGACCTCTTTTCCATCTTCTCCTCTCATTTTTTTTTCCTACAGATGTGAGAAGCAAACGATCTTGTCATTATTAGCAAAGGCACCCTGGAGTAACCCTACACTCTTTTTTAACTCAAGCCAGCGACAAACCTTCCTCCCCCGTCCTCCCTCCCCCTCTCTTCCCTTCTTCTCATCTCTCTTCTCAGTCTGTTCTCTATTATACTGACATCCTTAATTTGTACATTATTTTCATAGGAATTTTAATTTCTATCTAGTGTACTTTTTGTTTGCTGTCTGTTCTTCAGCAGCTGGTTTTTATGTACCTGATTCTCAGTTTATGAAACCAGATTTTTTTGTTCAAATTCTAGTTAGATATATTTGTAAAGCCCTGTGAAATAACAGAGATCTTGAGTACAAGCAATTACTTTCTTTTTTTATTTTTTTTGGCACCAAAAATTTGCAGTGTACACTAGCCATGCAACCAGAAAACAAATCCTAAAATGCATGATCAAAAGAAAACATTAGCAAGCCTCTGAGCAGCAGTAGCAGTGTCAATTGCTAGTTCATATAAAAGAGTCAGTAGGGATTAGGCAATTGCTGTGCAAAGAATAAACCAATGATTTCTTGAAAATTAGTGTTCAGCTGATAGCCATTTAATTAAACTGTTTGCTTTAGCATTTGTGATTTTTAATGGAATTTCAAGAGAGGTTAAAGGGAGGAGTTGAAGGATAAGATTTAATACAGATATAGAAAGCTTTCATTTCTTTGCTAAATGCATAGTATTTTGATATGTCATCATTCCCATCAATAGAGTGATGAACAAAATATATGAACATAGCATTAGCTTGTGGAAAAATTATCCTAACTTTGCATGAAAAGTACGTATTTGTTTCACAGAATATTCTGAGTTGAAATGGAGCTGCGAGAAGATCATCGAGTCCAACTCTTACGAGAATGGCCCACACAGGGACCAAACACATGACCTTGCTGTTATTAGCACCATGCTCTGACCAACAGAGCTAATATCAGGTAGTTGATAGTGTCTCTACTCTACAGCCAAGCTTCAGAAAGGTTAAGGAGCAAAGTGAGAGGAAATCTCTTAGCAGAGATGCAAAACCCACTTTTGGAGTTAATGAGCTACTCCCGTGATCTGTGTGGAGAAATAACCAGGGCTTTGAGAAATGCCTTAGTGAAACCAATTGCTGGTGAAAAAAATGGGAAGTATTAAGTGATATACATTTTCACATCAGATGAAGTTAAATATTTTAGTATATCTATTAATCTATTAATTAATGGGAGTGGAGAGGAAATTTTTCCTAAGATTGAGCAGTGGGTGGCTCTTTTGGTGAATTTTTGCTACCTTACAACCATTTGGCTGAAGAAAGGACATTAAGCTAACAGTGCCCTGATATGATACTGCAGTTATTTTATTCTGGTTGGATTTCTGAGCTTAAATTCTCTGCCAGTTACCAGGAAAAAATTTAAGTGTATTAAAAAGAGGAAAGGCATGCCTTAAGAACTGTAAGTCAGGAAATCTTTATTCTTTGTTATAAACCCCAACTCTGGTAATGATGTAGTTTCTCTGTCATTAGCAGAGAACCTGATTATGTGGCAAGCTTTGGGTGAGACTGTTTGCCCTTGCCCTTTAACAATTGCATGGAAGGAAAAGGTGCAGTGAAGTCCTTCAGCCCTCTGAGAGTTCTGATCCTCGGGTCAGGTTGGGAGGACATCTAACCTAAGTCAATTGAGTTAATCATAAATGTCACAAACATTTTAATTAAACCACCACACTGATATGATGAGTGTTTTGTATAAAATAGTTTGTCCTCTTCTCATGCCCTCAATACTTCTGCTAAAGCTCAGCTCACTGTGCACAGAGGAATGAAAGATTCATGAGCTGGAAAGACAGCAAGGGGAGAGAAACATGACTCTGAGTGATGGGCAATACACTTGGTGAGGCAGCAGGGCATCTGAATGACTGGTGTCAGTCTATACCTGCATCTTCACAGGCTCATATCGCCCCTTGCCTCTTGCCAGCTGAGCTTCGGCTTAGATGCTACCTTTGGACTTATCCAAACTCATCCTTGGAAAGCATGCACTACAGCAAGAATGTTATAAAACAGGAAGTTAGGCAATACTTTTATTTCTCCCTGCTGTACATTTATTAGCCTATTATGATATTTGATTTAACAGTATCATTACACATGGTTGTATCATGATATGTTTTTACTATCATAAAAAACTCAGATGGCATTGTTCATTCTTGTACTGTTATTTAGTGATTAGGCTTCTCAAGATATATATAAGAGAAGAGCTTTTATTTCCTAACATTTCTGTTCGTAATTCTGTAATGAACTTGCCTGGGTGCGATCAACACCAAGGAAGTTTTAACACCTCTTGATATTTCAGTAGTCTCAGGAAAAATGTCAGTTGGTAGACCTGGTCTGAAAAAAAGTTTGACTATCACAGGAGCAAATATTTAAATCACAGCTGTATTGCTCTTAGAATGAAATAGACTGGAAACTTCCTGCATTATAGTGTGTTGTTACTCAAGAAAAAACAAATGAGCCTAACCTTTAATTTAAACCAAAGTTTTTGTATACAGAGACATTTCAGGTGCTGTGATGGAAGGATCAAGTTATCCCTGTACAAAAATGTCAACAAGTCTTGTCAAGTATAACCACAGCAGGTCCTGCACACTTGCTGTCCAGATATCGTCTATCAAAGTTGTGTCTATCTCTTGCTTTGCTCCAGGGAATGCAGTAAGGAGTGAGGTGTGCTTTGACTCAGATAACAAGAAAACAATGATAATAGAAAACACACAAAAGTTCAGCTGTGAATTTAGTATAGTCACATTTGAAAAAACTGGTGAATATAATTTGAAGAGGGTGAGAAAACAAAAATCCCTGAGGTATTCTCATGAAAATACAGAAGTCCGTGGGTCTTCAATAATATGGCATGGTGTTCTTTCATATAAATGCTTAAAGAGACTCCCTTATTATCATCATTCATTTGTACTGATTTATTTTTCCAACTCAGAAATTTACACTAAGAAAACAAGGTAGTACTTTAAAGAGGTAATTGGGTGGGGTGGAAAGTAATATGATAGGTCTTTCAGTTCAGACTTATTGAAAACACCAGAAAGCATAGTTCTTTGGAAAAAACAGATGCTTTGCAGAAGGAAATCTTCCTTTTATTTGTATAGAATGATGTATCATAAGTGCTAGTTATCACATATTGTTAATGCAAAATATTAGCATATTTTAAACAGTTAAATGAATATTCTTTATATTTTGTCTACTTTCTTCTTCTTTCACCCAATGTCACGTGTCGTTTCTTTGTATTTCCTACCTAGACAGAAAGGACGATGCAGACCTCCAGACAACAAATATGCAGCAGCACTAGGCACGAGATTTGTGCAGCCTTCACTGAAAAAAAAATAGTGCAGCAAATATAGGAGACTGGATGAGAATGAATTGCTGAAATCAAGTCGAAGCATGTTTTTGTCTAAAACAAACATCTCTTATGACAGCTCTATTATATAAAAAAAGCAAAAAGTGGGAGTTTCGTGTAGTGTGATGCAAATCATAGTTCTGTTTAAGGAAGACTTTAGAGTAGTAAATTATGATCTTGTTTAAACTGTGATTTAATGATCTGTAGTATTTCAGAGGCTTAGATTAAAGCTTTCTTCCTGCCTAAAAATGTTAAGTTTTGTTTATTTTTTCTTTTACTAGCTCTTATCTTAATTTTAATGTGCCACTGTGACAGTGCATGTAGCTAGGAATTAAGCTTAACCCTTTGAAGAGCGGAGCCAGATCCTTCAAATTTATCTGGATTATCTAAAAACATACAGAAATGTGCAGCAACCAAGGCACTAAGTGAAAGGTGAAGTAGCCCGTAGCAACTAATCCATGTTATCCAGGAAGTACAAAGCTGTTGATTTTGGCTCTCACAGGAAGCATTGAATTTATTTGAATAGAACTCTATTCTTGTGAGGGAAGCCTGGTACTGTGAGCCCAAGGAGTCTTTTGCTACATCATCTACTTCTGTTATAAATTATTGACTACTGTGACTTGCTCCAAACAAGAAGTGTCGTAAAATGTCCGTGCTAGGTAAAGGAGAGTTGTGTGGACAAGCTGCACCACTCCTTTTCCCTTACCTTGGTCAGATTGAGAAGTCAGGGCCTGGATTGCCTGCAGGCACCTCCTGACCCATCACATCACTCCACTTCCAACATCTCTCTGCACTGCACCTTCTCAAGTTGCCATTCTCTTTTCCCCTCAGGGAATAGTCCTTGCTTTCACTCAGGGTCAAAAGTGCCTCCTGGGACCTTTGTCAATATTAATGTCATGTATTAATATGGCAATTGCACTCAAAGGTCAGTGGAGAAATCAGAAACCCAGTCAACTTTTCTGCTGTGCTGTATTTATAAGCTAGAATTTCTTCATGGGTGTCCATTCATCCCACAGCTTCCACAAAATGAAAAGCCTTTTGCAGACACAATTTTAAAGAATATGTTAAAAAAGTACTTCTTTTTTTCATTTAAGGAATAGAAGCAAGAAGGCTGTTACTGGTCACTTTTATTTTGTTCCTTAGTATGTTTTATAAAACATAGCCTATAATACAGTTAAAAAGGCTCAGTACTGTGCAAGTCATGACTTTCTTTTCTTCATTTTACGCTGAAAAAATTGACCATAGTGAAACCAATTGTAATGATATCTCAGGTGACTGATCCAAGTGAAGTTTAAATCCCTCGCAAAAACACAATATATTCAAAATCTTTGTTTTTTTTCAAGTCAAAATTTGTAATTCTTCCTTGTTCTGGGGGCATGGTTTCCTTTAGGTGAAGAGTAGATCGTCTCCTGCTTCTCAAGTTCCCTGCTTTCTCTTGGTCAGAAAACACCTCATAGCTTTAGGAAGGCAGTCTTCAGTAACAGAGAGAACAGGAAAGATAAGGGTTAATTAGGTTCAGTCCTCTCATTTCTCTTCCAGAATGGCACAAGCAAATGTCAGAAAGAGATACACAGAGGAGTGTTCAGCCCAGCAGGGCTTTCCTGCAAACCTTGCTTGGCTTCCCTACCCAGCTTTGCATTTTATTTTAGTTTCAATAGGAAAGGATGATTCTCCTCATATTTTAATCTTTGCTGATATGAAAAGATTTATAGTGCTACCTTCAGGCTAATGCAGGGACGATTTTGACAGGCCTGGGAAAGCATATGAAAGTGCTACTTTCTGCCCATCTGACTTTTTCACCTCAAACAGTCTTCAGGTTGTTTCAACCTTGTATTTGTAGGAATTACTTCAAAAAGGAAGACAAAAAAAATGGACACAGGTTTCAGTAAATCAGTATGAAAACAGATTTTTTTTCTTACTTTAGGACAGACTTTTTCAAGGGAAGGGGTGCTCAGAGAAAATAACATATTGTTTGTACAATTGTGCTGATATTAAGAAGCAATTGCGTCTGAGAAGCAAAACTATTTACAGTGAGTACTAAACAGCTTCTCTGCTCCTTTGCTTTTTAATCAAAATATTATCCTGTCATTCTTTTCCTTTTCTCATTGTAAATCTTCACCACACCCTTGTACTTCTCCTGTCCTGCCTCTTCTTTTCTTGTTTTAAAGCACCTTTCACAATTTGCAAAAACAAGCCTATGTTTACACATTTGAAAGGCATTAAACTTATAGAAATTTCATTATCTACTGTTTAGCATTCAAGAAGCTAGGCTTTTAAATTTGTATGAGCAGCATATGGGTGGACCTTATCCCCAAGTCTTGCTTTTTTGTTTTTTCTTTTTTTAATTCATTCTGTACACAACCAGTACTTAGAATTACTGCTTTGATCCTGAACACTCTATGAACTCACTAAAAAATTAAATAACTACTACTGTAAAACAATTGTAAATACTTCTAGTTGTAAAAAAAAAAAAAATCTTTGTGCTTCATTTTTATGAGAAAGGAATATCACCGTGAAAATATTCAGTCTTGTAATCAATAAACATAACCTTCCAGTGTGTTATTACAGACCTTCATTTGTCTTCAGGTTTTACTTGCAAACATTATTGGCTGCATAGCATGAAGGTCATTTTATGGAAAGCACACGTATCAGATATGACAAAGGTAACACGCTACCAAAGTATCTGTGTTTCCAGAAAAAGGCTATAAGAAGCTACTACAGAGTAAAAATAAATAATAATTCTGAATGGCATTAGATTTTACAAATGTCAGTTTTATGAAGATAGTGACTGAAAAGGAAGTGTTATTCCTAGTTTTTGCTCTATATAGTATTAATATTGTCAAACCTGATGTTTGGCATTTCAAATACAAAATGAAAATTTATCTGTGCTTTCAGCTTCTCAGCAGGAACACAAACATCCCAAGCAGAGGAGTTAGTTCCCAGATTTATCCATTCATCTCATTTTCATCCAACATCAAGGATGATGTTTTCTGAAGAGAGGAGTTTGGTTTTGTTTTCATGTTATTTCCACAGTACTTTGTCTTCAACATGTCAGCATTTAGAAATTAAGCTGTTTTGCTGGAAATCTGGGCACAGTATTTCATCTGAATGCAGCCAGTTTAGTATCAGAGACTGAAGAACTCTCTATTCAGGCCAGATGCTTGCAACATCTCCAAAGGTTCTTTGATTAACTGAGGTGAAATCATTCTGTGTAACAGGGTCAGCACACACAAGCTTTCATTATTTTCTTCATTTACATCAATTAGAATTATGGAGGGCCTGGGGCTACTCCTGACTTCTAAAAACATGATCTACTCCTAGGTTATGTTTAAATAGAGCACCAGAAAGACCACATCGTATTTCATTAACAAATAAAACTCTTATTCCTTTCATCAATGACAGGAAGATTCATATTAGGTGCAATGCTAAAGCAAGTCATTAACATATATCACTCAAGGTGGTCAAACTCTGAAGAACTAGAGCTTGGTGTATATCACAACAGTCAATCCAAAGATAGTGAATTTCATTGCTGCACAGACTGCATTCAAGAAGGAATGAACATCAACTCCAGCCGATTCTGTGAATTCCAGTTTTCTTTTTATGACTGCTTACTTCAGTGGTGTGCAGACCACTGCTTCTTATTATGGCTCAACCAGACAACGCCTTTGCCAGACTGAAAAAAAAAAAAGAAAGAAATTTAGTTCAGGTCCTCTACCTTGAAAGCTAGATGAAAGGAGTAAGTCTACCAGACATGGAGGTGACACAGTATATCACATCAGAATTAGAGAGGTATTCCAGGAGTGAATCAAAAGAAACATGGTATTGATAATACTATAATTTTCTACAGTCCAGTGTGTAACAGTAGACATCTCTCCTGTGGATGTTGTGTTCAAGGTGAAATCAATGCCACAATTTCTTTTTTTCAATGTAAGTTATTGCAAGTCACTATAGACTTGTTCGGCAAAGCAAGATTTGATTCACCAAGAGTTTTATCAACATGTACAAGCTAATTTCTTGCAGCAAGATTATTGTTGCAAATATAGTGAATATTTGTGCAAATTAAAAAAAAAAATTGTTTTATATGGTAGAGTAATATGGTTTGTTAAATAACATTGGGTCCATGCTGTGGCGGCAAATTCAACCATACAGGGCAGAATCTAAATATCTCTTCTTTAGTGTGGAAGGACTTCTACTTAAAATATTTTTTCCTATTTCCTTTCCATGTCTCTATAGCACGCTCTGGCCTCTAAGGCTAGCAACTTTATTCAACTAGTGGATAGAGACTGCTGATAGAAATGAAGCTGAGAAATACATAATTTCCATTACTGACACCTGAAGTAACTAATAAAGTCGATGACTGATGTCATCCGTATAGATGCCAGGTAGACTGGAACAGTCTTACCCTGGTGTGAGGAAAGAGTACAAGCACAGCCACCTGATGGCTGTTCCTATGGTGGCCCAAGCAGGCCACCAAAACATCAAGTTGGGATTGACCCAAACCATTCAGAGTTACTTTGTCATGTGATGTCTTCAGGAGTCCTGCAGATTTAGAAGAGGGGAGGGAGGTGTCACAGAAGTCTCTTTTTTTGCTCTTCTTTTTTCTTTTCAACATTTGTTGAAACCTTCCATAGTATGAGTAGAAAAAGTAGTTTTTGCAACAGCTCTGATTGCCTGTCCTGAATTTCAAAGATCTGGTCTGCTTGGATCTATAACAATCACATTTGAATATGCTTTTTGCACATTAATTCTAAGCAAGAGGTGCTCAGATTTTCAGTTTGCTAATAGCACAACACTAATATTCTAAAACAAAGACTAGTCCACAACTCATGGAACAAATTAATCTTCTAGGCTTACTCTCAAATTTTGGATTGTATCACATATAGGAATTAGATGTCTTGACAAGGCAGTTGGAGCCAACTTCAGGCCTAGAGAACGAAGAAAACAGAAAGAAGAAGGAATTTGGTTTTGATATGGTAGAGACAACACAGTTGTATTCAGAATAGCAAAAAATCTTATTTAAAGAGATGAGAGAGAAAAGTTAGCTCATAAGTAACAAGAAGCGTTGGAAAGGTAAAAGGTGAAGGGTGACAATCTGTTTGCTATGGTTTTAATAGCTGTTCAAGAATATTGGTGATGGGTCCTTACCAGAGAAGTCAGAAGCTATTAGAAGGTGTCTCTTCTGTCTGTTACTGTAGGTGGTTTTCCAACTAGGTTTGCACAAGATTTTTTTCTTCAGTACTGCTTACTGCTTACACCTTGCCTAGTTCAACTCTATGGGACAACCTGAGAACTTGGGCATCTTATGGTCTACTGCTCCACAGATCTGCGGGGAGAGAAGAGTACTTGGGCTCAGAAGGAATGTTTAACAAAAACTTACTCAAATGTTGCCTATCAGATTTCTTATGATAAGCACACCTGAGGCCATGCTGAGTGCACAGCTCAGGACTGCAGCAAATTGAGTCATGTCTGAACAGTGTTCACCAGCAGAAAAATGCACTGCTGCTCTGCCTGTGCTGTATTAAGCATCTTGGGGATTACTCTGACTAAAACTTAGTTCTGGGAGCTGTAATTAGCAAGTTCTAAGAAAGGAGAAGCTATAAACTGCCTGGAAGCTCTGTGGCTGGTAAATCCCAGGTGTTACACTGTTCCAAATTTCCCTTTAAGTTTGAAATGAAATGCGTGAGGAAAATACATGTTTTAGTTGGTGGTTAACGCTGCACGTCACCGAGATGGGTTGGTTTTTCATTCCACCTGTTGCCATAGAAAGGTTGCCCTAAGAATGCAAATCACTTTTCCGTGTGATGCATTGCTATGTGAACAATAAATAGCTTAAACAAATACAGTTAGGTACTGAGGCAGTAATGATTATCACAGGGTACAGTTTTCTCAGTTCATTTACAAAAGTTCAAAAACTTTGTCACTAATTCTCACAAACTGGTGTATTTCTGCTGATTTCCTGTTCCGTCTCAACACTTACTAACAGCTTTAACCAAACAATGGTTAAATTTCCAAATAAATTCTAATACACAGTACCAGGACTGTACTAGAGAAAACAGCACTTGATCACTTTATCCCTGGCTGGTAATGAACACCAGAGCAGTTCTTGCAAGCTGGGCATAGATAAAAAAAGCACAGAGTTCACTACATATATTAGATATTACAGTTGTGACTGTACAAAATCTGGAGGGATGGGAGAGGGAAGTGAATTTTTTGCCATATGATCCACCAGCATATGAAATTATGACAGGATCTTTGCTCCATCAGATACTCTGTGTTCAGCTCCTTTTCATGGAGCTGGAAAGGATTTATTTTCACACAGAACTTTGCCCTCAATTGATATTATAATGATTCTTGTAATTTTGGTCTTTCTCTCTATCTGATCTGATATGTTAGATGTTGACAGTAAGTTTTAACATATGTTTCTTCTGTAGATTTTGACAGAGTGCTGTTATTTCCTGTATAATAACAGTTTCAATTTCCTGTTCACCATTTTAGTTTTTCATACAGTGATCAAAGAATAAAATCTTTGGGGAAGACTGAATATAGTTTGATCTATAAAGATGGCTGATTAATGAAATGATTAAACTCATTCTTTGTAGCTAACAGATAAAGTTGAAATGAGTGCACATTCCTCTTCCTTTTATAGAGCTGGTTTCATAACTATAAAAAACAAGGCAGTCTGTTGAAGAAGATTCTGAGTTTTTAAAAAGTCACAAACATGAACTTAATAGGAGACTGCAATTAAACAACAGTACAAAAATTCAACAAATCTTTACCCCTTTTCTGACTTCAGGAATGCTAGAAAGTTATATTTTATGGTTGAATTATTCTGTAAAATTTTAGAGTGTTGTTTGTGTATTTACTTTTGAAAAGACTCTTTTGTTAACAGTTTAAACTATGGGAAAAGAATAGTTCAGATTACCGTCTATTATGCCCTGGAATAGATCTACTGCTTAGCACTGAAGCAGTTTAGACATGCTGAACTATATCTAAACTTAGAAATAATGCTGTGCACTAGGAGCAGGTCTCTCAGATTCAGGATGGGGGACTCCTACAAACTAGGACTAAGGGGGTCCTGTGAACTGAACCCCACCAGCAGCTAAAGCACAGTCAGATTCCCTTTTGAAGCCTTCCTTCTTGTTGAGTTTCATCTGAAAATAATAAATACCATTAGCTCTTCTGGGAACTCTTCAGTGTGAACCCAAGCACCATAAAAGATATAATTAGAAGGAATCAATTCAAAGAACGCACCTGATCCAAACTACACAGGCAGCGTAGATGCATCTTGTACAGTTCTAGACAATGTCTCTCTCATGATTCTGAAAAATAATTCTGTGTAACTTTGGAGATTAGGATGCCTGTTAAATCAGCCTCGAGTTCCCTCTTTTAAATTCCCTACTGGTTTACATCCATAGCTCAGTGGTAAGTTTAACACAGATCTTTGGAGAGCCACCGGTAGAGTCACTTATGCATCTTCTGCCTTCCAACCATGATGAGGCAACTCATGGCAACCTCAAGGCAAACCCCGAAGTCCTAGCGAAGACAGGTTTTCCCCAGCTGTGGGATGTGACGTGATGATTCCAGTGTCCTCCGAAATGCACAGGCAGAAACACATTTGTAGAGATACGGCAATGAATGCTAATTATGGGCAGTTAAGAAAAAAATAAATAATTACATGGAGCGAAATATAATACATCTTCTGTAGAAATGAAGGGCAAGATTTCCATGTGGTGCATTTAGAAGTCTTCTGCTTCCAATACAAAATACCTAAGAAGATTATGACTTTTAAAATATGTGTAATCCCTTGGGTTTACTCAGGCCAGTTGCATTCTTCAAGTTAATCACGTGCCTGAGAGTTTGGCTTGATTGTGCCAGACGTGTTGCTTTGAAGAATTTAATAAATAACTCTGAATTAACTTGTGGTGTGTTTTAGTGTTTGCAGAACATCATTATTTCTTGGAGTTTATTATTTTTTTCCACTGATTTGCTGGACATTCTTTAGCTTAGTGGACCGACCATGAGCAGATGCCTCTATGAGTATTAGTAATTCAACATTTTAAAATAAGCTGAGTCCCTCAATATTGATTCTTTTTCTCCTGTGATTGCAAGTGGGTATGAATCCAGCCAATCAGATTTATATGAAAACTTACAATTTTACAGGAACATCTGTTTATCTATCCTTATTTTCATGGCTCTTCTGCTATTATTACCAGGAGAAACAGGATGATAATCTGTTGCAGAACACCCATGATGGTGCTAGATAAACTGCTGCAGTTATGAAAAAGATGCTTTTATATGTGTAGATACAATGTACAATCTGCTCTACATAAAGACCAAACCTCTTACTGGCGAAACTCTACTAAAATCAAGGGTGCTACAAGAAAGAGGAATTTGATCCTCAGCACTTAATGAGTAATGCCAGGGATCACAGATAAACCAGTGACTACATTTGATGCTCATGTACCATTTCCTTCTTTTTTATATATTTTAAAATAAATAGGGCAAATATGGGATAATATGCTTTTGATTTCCTTTGAGTTAAATACCTATATACTTGAACATATTTGGGTTTTCTCAGTCTCCTTACTGCCCACTTGCTTTGCTTTGAGATCTTTTTCTTGGAGTACCCTGCTTTAAGATCATTTAAGCTTACAGTTAAATGGTTACAAGGAAGCCTTCCTAATAACAATAGGTGCTGTCTGTGCCTTTGAAAAGGCACAGAACTGTCATGCCTCTAGCCAAAAGCAAGGACCCATTTCCTTTAGGCTGCGCCAATAACATCACATGAAAGTCTTCTAAAATCAGGATGAAAAGGCAACTTTTCTTCAAACCTTTTTACGTTCTCTGAGGAGAGCATACATTTTCTGTCAGAACTTCTGGTTTAAATTCTTGCCAGTCCGAGCTTCCTATGAAGCAGATGTTTTTATGATATTGCTAAGAATTTATAGGGAACTTTTGTGCTTTAGAGTGTGACTTTACATACTTCATTGCACAATCTGGATAAACAGTGGCATGTAGACCTTGAAAAAGCACACACAAATATACCTTCATTTTGCTGCACACAGGAAATAACCAGCTATTTTCCTCCAGGATTAATGTACAGTCATACTTGGAAATGGTGAAGGAACAGTAGAGCTGAACCTCATCACAACTTGTGATGGGACTCAGGCCCCTTATTGTATGAGGTCTCATCTTTAAGATTTTGGTTATAAATCCTGACATTGCAAAGCTACTTTTTGATATGAACCCATGCTTATTTCTTATTCATCATGGTAAGGTTGCAAAGAGCTACTGATATTTTAACTCATTCTTGTCTTCTCTCTAGGCTAGGAAAATGAAAGTTTCCAGCTCAATCTGATTTCAGGATTAGTGTACATACTAGCCATTAATTGTTATTTATTTTCAAAGTTTGCAGACAACAGCATAAACACTATTGAAATTTCCTTGATGTATCAAGTAATGCTGGGCAGTAGCAAGACCTACCTAAACCCTCTTGTATGAAGGCGAAGACTGAAGGGCTGTGTGTTTTGTGATGAAAATCATCATCCTCTGGCTTGTACTGAACTCACCTCTCCCAGGCTACTAATTTTGGGTGGTTTCTATTTGTTTGTTTTAGTTTATTTTTAAGTTATGTACTTGCCAGGATTTAAATTAAACCTTTCAGGACTTCTGTAAGCTGGAAAGTTGGCTGTACATCATTGTGACTGAATATTGAACTAATCACTTCAGTTAACTGTTGGCTATCACTGACAAGAGGGGAACTCAATAAACCATGAATTAATTCAGAGCTCTATTCAGCTCAATTTGTTGCTGTAAGTTACCTTTTGTGAGTTACAATATCCACTTCCCAACTGAAAAGCTCTTACTAAATCACAGCAGCAGCCAATTTCAGTCATGACCCATGCAGGGCTGCCCTTTTCTTTGTGGTATTCAGCTGTCATTCAAATCAACCCTTTTCATTAAATACACTGTACCCCATCCTATGAAAGCTAGTTCAAGACAAAACATTGCAAGTGCATACTACTATTAAAAAAAGTGTGTATGCACCTTAATATTTTGTAAATTTACTCTCACTGCTAGGCAACCAAGGTGTTTATCCTTAAGAAAGATGAAAAAACTGGGAAATATACTTTGTTCTAGAGCATATCTGAACACACCAAATACCATCACTGTTCATTTACTTCAGTGTTCTGAGGTCTCATAAACTGAATTTTTTTACTGAGAAGATTAATGAACTTTTGTTTATAAATTGCTATCTGGAAAAATTCTTAAATCATGTTTTTAAAATAGCACATGTATGACATGAGTCACTAAATTTTCCCCACTATGAATGGTCCCACATCATGATTAAGGAATTCTTTCAAATATTGCTGATAAAGCTATGTGCCCTCTACTCAAAGAGTGTAAATCAGATAGCCGAAGTAATCCTCGTAGGACCAAAAAGCTATGAATCCAGGAAAGTCTTCAAAGGGATCAGGGTTCTCTCAACCACCCAGAACAGACACACACCATGTCTTTTTCAGTGAAGTAAGAGAATGTTTTACAACAGAAAATAAGATAAACACAGTGTAAGTAAAAGTTAATAATACAAACAAAGCAAGCTGAGATTCAAGAAATCTATTCCAACATGTTTAGAATGGATTTATTATGTTTTTCTTTATTTTGACATAAACTCTTCATTTGGTTTCGTATTTATTTTATTTATCTTTCCATTTTTTTATTCCAAGAATGAAAATGATAGGATGGAATATTCATAAGCATCCATGTTCTGTACTTTCCAGTGAAGTTTGCTATTAAAGCTGAGTCTAAATCTCCTATCACAGGAAATGTTGCTCAAAAGGTTCTTTTCCCACCACAAATTAAAGGAGTGTCTTCAGAAAATTAGTATCTGTAATATTTGGTTTTTTCAATAGACCATTTTCTGTATGTATATACACTTTGTGGTAAAACATCTATTTTAAAGTGTAATACTGTCTTATTCTTAATTCCACCATTTAACTGCAGAATTACCCATGTTTTGTAGCACTGCATCTTCTTTTCTAATTTTTTTTATCTGTAGGCAAAAATACCTCATATATAGTATTTCAAAATAGTGAATATTCTTAACTTCTGATAGACAAATACATACCTGGATTTTTTTATAGTTATAAAAGCCATCATATTCAGACTGCTACATGAACAGAAGTTTTTACTAATGTCCTGCGGAGCTTCCAGTCTCAGTCTCTCCACCACTGTGAAAAGCACAACAGCTTTTATTCAGCTAGAGAACTAGAATCTGTGTGTACTAGTCATGTAGTAGACTACTTTACCTTTCTGCATATCTGACTTAACTATGTATCCATGTTAGCAAAACTGTGCAAAAATCATTCTAAGGCAAGTAATCTCCTAAATGAAAGTTTTGTTGATGGAGTTGCAGCCCCCCTTCAATGTGGTATTTTGTCTATAATTTTTCTTCACATTCATATTTAAACCAACAGTGGCTATAGAAGTAGCTAAAGGATCTTACAGTACTTTTAAAGGCCTTGCTTGGCAGTAGCCACCACTGCACAGTCATCAGACTGGAAATGCTTCCATGCAGCCAACCTGAAGCTGTCAGGGTAACTCATGAGTTGGCAAATAACTTTTGCACTCTCCAAAACAAAATTTTGCTGTTTACTTTATACCAAGGTAGCTAAGAAAACAACAATAAACAGAGAAAACAGCTTAATTAACAATACCTAAAGAGCGGAAAAGGTAGGGTAGGTATACATCAGCTGTGCTGCTATTCATCATGGAGCTGTTTTGAAGGAGAAAATGTCTCCATGTGTGAGATGTTTTCACCTGATGCACTTTTATTTTCCACAGACGCAATTTTCCACCTTCCAGGTTCAGGTACACAGTGAACAATTGCCCAGATAATTATTGTTTTGAATGAAGAGAATGACCAGGAAAAGGAAATATTTTTTCCCAGAAAAAAACTCCAGGGACACGCTGCGGGCACCCTTACTCAGTACAAATTACCATCTCTCTCTTTTGAGCACTTAGGTCCAGGAAAGAAAAGCACAAATCTTTCCTTCAGAGTGACCAAAGGAAGAAAGACTCAAAGCAAAGCTGCTGGTGCAGCCAGTTCACCCTTTGAATGCTGCTGTGAATGGTGCTACAGGCTCGCAGAGCAGTCTGGAAGCCCACTGAGCTTGGCTCGTCCTGACTGGCACTATTGTCCCTAGCACCAAGGGACTTTTTAAAACCAGTGACACTGGTGAATTGCAACCTCATTGATTTCATGCCCAAGGAGCGTTACTGAAGATCTGGCTGTATGACATTCTTACTCAGTAAAATTCAATTGGTTCAGTGCTACCTCACTTTCTGTAAAGAATTCTTTCGCTACCCCTTCTTACCATTTTTTTTTAAGTTGAGCTTCAGTGCTAGTAGCAGGGGTTTGACTGCTGGTACACAAGCACTCCCCTCACAATGTAATAGGCACTTGACCCTTTCTGAAAAGATCATAATTCTGAATAAAATATGATTACATGAATTTATAAATCATATTTTCTTTTCAAAAGCAATACAAACAAATGCTCCTTCTATGTGACAATCTAGGAATATAAAGTCAAAACTGTGTTTATCTGGACAAACAGAGTCCACCAGCTCTGGAGTCCACTATGAAACCTCAGCTCAACCTCTGCTCTCTAACCCTCCCACTGTGTTCATCCTCTGATCCTTTCTTGATGCTGGAAGTGCAGAGGTTCTTGCAAGTTAAGAGAGCCCATTTTAAACTCTGAGTCTAAAAAATTGGGTGCTTGGTCTTGCAAAAGTCTTGCATAAAAGCCATGAAGAAGTCCTCTGGCAGAACCTAGAGGTGAGCTTTTTCTTCCCCCTTCCCTGCTTTTCTGACTGAAAGTACAAGCCACAAGGCTAAAGAATTTCTTTCAATCCTCATCTCCTTCCAGCCAATGTGGTTTTAAATATATTGTTTACAACAGCAATTTCAGTATGAGAAAAAATGTTTTCCTTTTCCTGTCTAGCAGTGTTTAAAGAGTGATTTTAGAGAAGACAGACATGGTTTTGAACTGCTTCCAGCTGAGAACTACAGCTAGCTATGCCATTTTCTCTAGCCACTGACTAATTACATACATTTTTTAATGCTTTATAGGAGCTTCTACTTTTCCCACAATCTGGAAGGGAGCCTTTGTGCAGAGGCTGACTGTTTACATGGGAATGCCACTACTTTATGCTCTTCTTGAGACAGGCAGCAGGATCAATGCTGACTTACTCCTTCCAAACAGGATTCTGCATGGCAAGAAGGAAGGTGAAGAGCATGCTCCAGACTGAGGAGCAGAAGTGCAGGCACAGCAAATGTCAATACAGAAGGATATTAAGCATCATCTCTGCTTTATCCAAGGAGAAAAGAGGTGGGAAGGGTTTCTTTGGATCAGCCACAGGGACTTTATCCCAGACTTGGTAAATGGAGAATAACAATTCTGTGGTTTGTTTGCTTGCTTTATTGCTCTTGTTAAAGACTATAAAAAAAACCAAACAAACGCATTTCATGATTATGAGCTCTCACAGAAAGCCTGTGGGCCTTGTGATTTCTTTATTTCTCTTTCCATTTTTCCATTTTTTTTAATAAACAGCCTTGTAAAATGGTAGGACTTTGTAGGAGTCATATATAAGTTGTAATAGCTAGAAAGATTTTCAGCAGCAAGTATTGCTTCTCAGGACAGCACCTGCCATCTATTTGGAGAAACAAGTGGAGGTTCTGCAGTTTACACAGGCTTTTTACTAGGCTTCACCACCTCGTGTCCCAGATGTATACATAGCCTTCATCCTATGCTTTTTCTCAGGCAAAGTAAATTTATCAGATTTTCAGTCTGCATGTATGGCCTGTGCAGACTCTTTTTAGATTGTACTCAGATAAGGCTTAAAGGAGCCAGAGAGGTCTACTGTGTCACACAAAATGTATTCTCTCTGTATTCACCTGGCTTTGCTTCACTGCAGATTTTCTCTCAGTAACACAGAACTTCTATATATGCAGCTGACAAATTAGTAAGAACTCTATGCCTACCATGATGAAATTAAAAAGAAATATTGATGTCCAAATTTTCTGGAGAAATAGAAAACAAAGCAGATTAGCAAACCCTCAGAAACTGAAATCTACTTGATTTTTTTTTTTTTTTTGTTTACACGCATCTGGAAAGCTCAAGGTTTCACAAGGAAATCACCTGCTCTGGCAAAAATTTCAAGTAGATTGCTTCTATTTTCATTGAAACTGGAGATGAGGCAAAGTAGGACTTTGAAAAAGAAAATTATCCCGAGTACTGGGGCTGAAGGGAGATTCCTTCAGTCTCCTTGCTCAGATACAATTTTTTTAACGTGTAAAAGACTGATGAGAGCAAAGGGCAGTTGTTCTTTTCTTTGGAATGCATGTATGATTTCAAATAAATAAAGATGCTTAACAAATGGAAAGATTAGTATTTCTGCACATTTTAAATGAGTCATGCGTGACAGTAGCCTAATCCTTTTTGTAGTATTCAAGTTCACACAAAGAATGCATTAAACATGAGAAATGCGTGGATATTTTTTACATATTCAAGACTTTTTAATGGAACATCAAAACCAGAAAATGTTCACAAGGATGAGGCCTTCGGGGAATATGCTATTATGTTTTTCATAAGAATAAATAATTCAATTTTTTGTCATCATAACTTTTTCTTTCATGGTGCCCTATCTAAAGTATTATTTTGGTCTAGATACAACAGGAATTTGAGTGCGTTGGACAGTTTTTGCTAGAAGAATTGGAGAAACTTGCCTCTTTAGTCTTAGGCCACATATTCCTTTATTCTTTTATTCTTTTATTCCCTTATTGAGTGCATGCTCTTAAGAAATTTAATCCCAAATAATCTTATCAATCAAAAAACGATGGGAGCTATAACGACTTGTACTAAACCCATTTCTATTATATGTTAAAACTGTAATGACAAGGCGTAAATTTTTCTCTCTCTGTGTCAGAGTAAGGGTAGTTATTTGATTATAACAAATTTACCTGTGATAATTACATGGACATTCCAAAAGGCAGTCTGAGACCCTCCTTTGGCTTCTTCTCAGGCTGGGTCTCCCAGTATTGTCTTATCAATTCAACCGGTCCCTTAAACCAAGGCTTTCAATGCTTCTGCTGTCTATACACCATAAAGAGTTTCACAGTAAAGTCATACCTGTGCTTCATTTTAATATTTTCCAGCAAGGGGTTGAAAAGACTGAGACAGCTGTAAGGCACAGATGTTGATGTTTGAAATGATTTATCTCCCCCTTAGCGCCTCTAGCTAAGAAGTTGACTTTGTATGCTGTTTTTGCTGTGAGTCTTGGTGAGTATTTCATTAATCTGGGGTCAACTTTCTTGCAGATGGCACTTTGTGACTGCTGAAAAAGTGCTTTATGGAATGACTTTTGTGGTTAATACTGTTTAAGGTTTTCTCTCTCTGAGTGGAATTTATGTTTAAATTAATTAAAATCTAGTGGTAAGGATGAAGAATTATTTTTGTCAAATTTTGCTTGAAGTGGACATGGAAGAGTCTGTTTCTGGGATCTGGCTTCCTACATGATAGTGCTCTTCAGATTCATGAGTAAATTTACTCTCCCAATTGCACCAACAGGCAGACTTATAAAAAGAGGTTCCCCAGTTCTCTGTGCATATGTCCCATTATGTTCCTATACCTAATGGAACGTTGTATCTTGAGCTTTGTTCAATCTTTTAATTAAAACATGTTAACAAAGCCTAAGAAAAATAAATGAAACTACTCATGAGAAAATTAAATTGAGAAGCTAAGCTCATTTATAATTATTGTATTTCAATTAGGCTTTACTAGGGCTGGGTGAAGAAAGAGATAAAAAGAAACTACTTTGATGTCTGAGTTTCATAAATATTTCTAGTGTCCTATTTGTGAAGTCCACAATACTAATGATAACAGTTTACTGCATGCAAGCTTTTTCATGCCAATTACTACACTTAAGAGTTCACTCATAATATTACATCAAAACATGTCAAGGCTCAGCCCCTAGGTTTGTAAAGCAGGTTTTCTTCGTTGCACTTAGGGGAAGTACAACTACTCACACATCTGATTCACAAATTCAAGAGACTTTTTTAGACTCTCAGAAATCCTGATTCATTCAGTGTATGGAATTTTACTAGGTGATTCTTAGATCAGGTCTAAATCTCTTAGCTGGGGTAGAGCATATTTTTTAGAGAGAAAAAGTATACCTTATTTCTCACTAATATTCATCAAACTTTAGCTTCTAGTTTTTCTATCTTAACATCTTCTGCTTCTAAATTAAGGAGTTGTAAAATAAAATAAATCTTCTAGTGATGTAGATACTTACTGTCAGTAACATCTTTACACTTCTTACCACCACAAAATGTTTTGTTTTCCCAAACTTTAAAGTATAAAAGTTTAAAAACTCCAGAAGTCAGCCTTAATCTTTCACATTTTTGATAAATTCATGAAATAAAAGGCATTAAATCAGGAAGACCTAATAATGCTAGCCAGCTCATTACATACTATCTTGTTTCCAAGAGTTACGCTTTCCTAAATTACAATAATATTTAAATAATTAGCAACAAATTACCATACAAAGGAAGTAGTGTCATTCATTTTGAAAGTACATTTCTTTTTCCATTCAAAGTTTATGGCTGTAAAGATCAAATAACTTCCAAAAATTGTTGCTGATTTTCCTCCTGAATTTCTTAACTCTTCTAAAGTAGTGTTTGCTTACAAGTGTGATTCTTTCTTGTGAAGATATGAAAACACCCATTAATTTTCATAGGGATGACCCTAGATGAACTAAGTTAATGATGCACATATGTACTTACAAATTAGAAGGCTGACAGATAGTACTGCATATTTTTCATCATATCATTATGATCATTATAAACACCCCATTCCTTTGTTTAAAAAATATCTTTAATTTTATCATCAAGCCACTGATTTCTTTCCCCAGTGAGGGAAGGACATTGAGTGATTCACTTAAATTGTTTGGGTGAATTAGTTCTAATGGATTTCTGTATATTTGTTTTGTTAGCTCCTGTCACCACCAGGAAATGAGCTCATAACTTAATCTGGATACCCAAAAGCAATTTTCGGGCATGCTTAATGTAGATAAGTGATTAGACAATTCATCTGATCACAATAATCTGGGAAAAAAAAACAATGGCATAAAAGTATGTTTTAAAGCTTAGGTTATGGTTAAATTTTGACTTCAGAAAGCCCCACTGCCAGACCTAAGTTAAAGTGTGAATTTATCACTTACACACTTCTTCCTATTGCTCTCCATTCCACAGAAATAGAGGGGAATCTCAACATAATATTTTTTCAGAAGAAATTTTTAGACAGATTTAACACTTGCTAGAAATACTCCTTGACTGTTTGCCAGTGGTTTCATGGCCTTGATGGCAGCCATGACACCATCATAGTCTGCTTTGCCCTCCAGCTGTACAAAATAATTGGTTATATTCAGATATGCTCTCTGTGTCACAGTGAGTCAAGCATTCACACCAAGTCAACATCACTCAAGGTCTCTTGTCTCCCAGTGTGTTTTGATGTGTTAAAGATAAAACACAGCTCTAGAAGACTACAGAAAAGCTAAGAGCCTTTCTGTGAAATGACTGAAAGCTATAATTGTTGTTGACATATTGTAAATGCCACATATTCTGTTGAGGTGATACTTTCATGGATGAGGTTACACAATTGTAAAGCAGAAGGATTTGGGGTGTTGTGGGTTAGGTTTTTTGTTTTGTTTTGTTTTTGTTACAAGCGCCTTTGCAGCAATCCAAACTAGAATCACAAAGTAGAAATATCAGGTTGGAAGAGACCTCCAGAGGTCTCGTGTTCAACTGTCTTTTCAAAGCAGGGTCAGCTATGAAATCAGACCAGGTTGCCCAAGGTTTTAGTCAGTCTCCTAAGCCTCCAAGGAGGGAGACTGCACATCCTCTCAGGGTAACCTCTAGGCAACCTCTTCCAGTGCTTGAATGTCCTGTAGATGAAAATATTTTGCCTTAAGTCAGAAGTCCCCTGTTTCAATTTATGATCATTGTCATTTGTTCTCCCACCAAGCAAGTCAGTAAAAACCTGGCTCCCACTTCTTGATGCTCTCATTTTTGGCGTGTTCCCTGAGTCTTTTCACACAGGTCAAGTGTTGCAGTGCCTTAGGCATCTTAGTGACCTCTGCTGAACTTTCTCCAGTTTATCAATAAATTTCTTATGTAAAGAAGACAGATGGAGTCTAATAGGTGCTATGCTAAAGGAAATAATAATTTTACTGGATTCACCAGCTACTGAATCAAAAATAGCTCTTGGTGAGTGGAGCAGCATTGACTTGCAGAATTTGTGATCACAACAATGCTGGTGGAGTGCTTTCATAGCATAAACCTGGTGTGATCAATGCTACAGGAATACGTGATACAAATGATCCTAAGCTATCCTAAACTACAGTATGATTGTATTGTATGACTCATTGCTAGGAGAAGTTCTTGCTGTTGGGAATAGCTTTTCAGTCTAAAATAAGGACACCAGCAACGTTTAGGGAACCAATTACCTTTGAACCTACCCATTCACTCAGCTGCTCGTGGAACTCAGAGACTTGGGACACAGAACTGTTCTGGGTACTCTTTGAGGACTGTGTTTGGGTAGTTTAGGAATGATTGTCTTTAGCTGACTGTTAAAATGGTAATTTTCCATAGACATTTTAAGTCCCTCTATTTGACTTTGTATTGAAACAACTGATGGCTTGTCAGCAGAGAAGCAGAAACTCCTTAATCTTGCCAAAATTTTTCAGCATTGGCCATCGGACTGCTCACTCCAATTCAGCGTATGAGTTGTAACACCTTCTTTATTGAAAACTGAAATCACCACATCCAGAGGGGAAAAACAGTATGAGATCCAGAAAGCTGGATCTGATGAGTTTTTTCATGCATTCCCAGAAACTATGACAGAATTTCTTACTCATCATATTTATCTTTCCAATATTCACTTTATATTAGCACTCAATATATTTATTTACCTATTTTGTAATCTGGCATAGGAATCAGTGGCACAAGTAATAATGATGATAGAAAACTGAGGAAAGAATCTTGGTTGTTCAATATTGAATACATTCACTGATGGCTAAAAAATATATTATATGAGAATAGTAAGTAGTGTGCCCACTCTTTAGTCTCATAAAGAACATTGTTCACTTTAATATGTATTTTTTCAAGTTGTATGAACTCTAACTGTAACCAGTGCTGTGTCATAATTTACTTCTTCAAAGTGCACTGTATATTAAAGAATTTCAAACTGTAGCATTGTTCTACAGCATTAAATATATCTTTTTTTCCCCATACGATTTATTACTTATTTCTTCAGTAAGTGGGACGAATACTGATCCCTCAAGTATATAAATGCCATTGAAGCCGCTGCCTCAGCACACAATGGTTTTTGTTACAGACACACTTTTTACAAAAGAACGGGTGAGGAAAGCTGGGCTCGGACCACTTGCAGCTGACGGCACTGCTGTCCACTGGAGAAAAGAGATACGCAGAAGTGTTGGTTTAACATCCCAGCCAACAAGCTAGGCCCAGCTTAAATTCCCCCTCCCCCAGCTCGCCTTCCTTGTGCGTGTCTCTCTCTCCCTTTGTTAGATTCACACACTCTGCTTTTCCAATTGCTTTAGCCCGAAGCAGTTGACATTTACCCCAGCTAGATAATCGAGGAATAACATTTGCGTTACAGTTTAACATGACCTCTGCCTCTACAGCTCTTTTTAGATTACCTTCCCCCCAAAAAAATGGTTGCTGACACCATAGCGAGGCAGGAGGTGGGAAAAAAAGAAAAGAGAAGCTTATTATTGCAGTGGCACAGTCAATGTCATGAGAAGCTGCTCTGCCCTTTTCAGTTGTGGGTGAGCAACTATTAAGGAAAAGGTATTAAAAGGAGGAACAACTGTGATGCGAGGGACACACAGGTTAAGCTCAAAGCAAAGGTTAATGGATTGACTGTTACCTGTGTATGAGGCTTAATGTTGGTCTATACACAAGAGAATTGCTTCGGGGTTGTATTTTTTTCATGAAACTAAATTAAAGGGCTAATTTATTCCGGCATAAAAGAGTGAGATGCTGCTGTTGTTGTTGTTTTAATATACGAGGACACATTTTTAATTCAAAATGTTTGCTGTTTATTTCCAGTACAGCATGCTTTTTCCAGTGCAGTGTGGTTGTGAAAAGAAGAGCAAAAAATGGCATTTTTGGAGGAAGACACTCATTTAAATTTAAATGGAAGAATTTTAATGTTGTTCAAGGATACTAGACAAAGTTTAGAGTAATAGTTTAATAGTTATATTTCAAAAACAAAAGGTTTTGTTTAAAAAGACTGTATCTCAATCAGAAAGAAAAAGAGTGATATTTCCTAAAGAGCAGAAGAAGAGAAAAACAATTCAATATTTTCTTCAGATCTCTGTTTTTCAAATTTACGATATTTTTCTATATTATTTATAAAATAGGTGTTAGACATCAGTGGCTACGAATTCCTAGAGGAGTTTCAAGTATGGAGATCAGCATGTAACTGGTCTACAAAGAGTTAACATAAAGTGGGAAAGGAGTTCCTTGCTTGTAAATTACTCAGTCAAGTTAAGGTCTATACAGTAAAAGTAGATTATCTCTACTAATTTCAGGATAAAACCAAAACAAGCTGACATATTCAAAATTTTGGTTTGGTTTTTTTTCAGTTATGCCATCATGATAATGAAAAATAATTGGTGTATACAATGTTTACATTACTGCTACCAACACAGACAAATTATGATATAGAATTTATCATATTGCCTTCTCCCTGTGTGTGAATTCAAATAAAATCTTCTTGTCCATAGAAGAAGCAGTGACAGAAGACAAATGCATTTATAATGAAAGGAAACCAACTAAAATCAGGTTTAGGCCATCTGTAGATTTTGAACTTTGTAGAGGCTGTTTCATCACGGTAAATTTCTTTATCTAGGCTTTTTCTTAAACACCATCTTCCACTCGATTAAATCATGTTTTCAGGGAAAAGCTTAGCACATATCAGCATGAGTGCTAGAAGAAGGCACAAGAGTCAAATCAGCCAAATATTCAAAAACTGTCACTAAAATTTACATCCTTACCTTGCTTGCTTGTAATTTTGGGAGGGAGAATCACCAAAAGAAATACTTAACAGAATTCCAAATCAAGAGCAATTAGCAATATGTTAGTTTAATGGAATATCGGCTTTCAAAAAACATGACATTTTAGAAATGGCTTATTAATGCCTTCCTTAAAATATGACCTGTTATCCTCCTTCCTTGCCAATGTCGAATCATTTCCCAACATTCATTTTTGGGTACTTTACCTGATTTTATTTTAAATTTCTCGAGTGACTTCCAGCATTTTTCATGGCAGACTGCTCCTAAGCTTAATGTATCCTACTGTCCAGAACTTATTTCCCAATACTCATTCTTTTACCCTGTCTATTATTTCAAACAATTTTTCAGCACAAAAACAGAGTTATATCCTCACACACTCACACCAGCTGCAGCTGGTAAGATTGTGTTATGAGCAATTGCTCGCATCAGAAGACTCTAATCCTTATTTATAACCAACATGAGTCTTAATTATCACTTCCTCACACTAATTTTTATTATGTATATATGTATTTATTTCTTAAATATTTGGTTACTAAGGACAGAAAGTTACCATATATTCTCAGCAAATACTCACAATGAAATTAATGACTGTGCTCTTCTTTTTCTTAGTCCAAGTCAGTGGCATTTGGCCCAGACATGGTTTATTAGATGAGACACAAATAATGCAATATAAAAAGCTGTGTAGCTATTTCCCTACTGTAAGAGGATAATGTGATATAGTTCATAAAAAATGAATGCCTCTGTGTTCAATTTGGTTTTGTATTTTAGGAAGATGTTTATACAACTTGTGACTCTTCCTGTGGCCTTCAGTACTGTAGCGAAGGGAGTTTTTCCGAAGAGTTCTTTTGATCACAGGGCAGTACAATTTTGGGTCATCCAAAAGTCAAATGAAATGTTGAAGATAACACCGGAATTCTGAAAGCAGCACTTCATATGGGCACACAACCTGTCTGATGATGCTGATGTGAGGACCAGGCATGATGGAGATGTTCCCATACAAGTGAATTATGTGGTTGCCCATTCATAATACTGTTTGAACCCAGTAGATTCAATTACTTCTGGCTATCAAAGGAATAGAGCATGAGGACAAGTATTTAAGACCAGTAGTTTTCTTTCACTGTGATGTGAACAGATGCGCTAAGTACCAGGACTCCATTTTTGAAGGGTGCTACTACATGATTTTGCATTTGAGCCTTTCCTGAAGTGTGGCATCAACCAGAACAAAATGAAAAGTTAAACAGGGAAGGAGGAACAGAAGTCTTATCTGATGCACCAGAAGAGCTCCTGCCTGAGTAGGATTTAGCAGAAGTTTGCTTGCATTGGCTGTGAGGAAGCCTGCAACTGCTGAGGACTGTTACATGGATGTCCCTGCTGCTCCAAGGTACAGTGGAACGGCTGTAATCAAGCAACAACCCTGTTCCTGTGCCAGCAAACCCATCCATGTGCTCCCCTGCAGGATTTGCTGAGAGATGGATAGGGGAATGGCATGAGGAGGGATAGGTGGAGCTGAGGCGAGCGCAGTGAGGTGGCAGTTTTAGTGATGCCTCATGTTTCATCTTCTGCAGGGGTAGTCTGTGCAGCCAGAGCTCAGCAGCAAAGGAGGCACTGAACAGCACTAAGCAATGATTAGAGAACCTTACCCTCAACATGATGTTAGAAGCTGATTGTGCTCAGATAACTTCAGGTGAGCACTCCTCATGTTACATCTTTAACAGGATAAGCTCTGTGTCATTTTGACCAGTAATACCCCCCAAATTATGCAGCGCTAAGAGTAACCAAGTCCCATGTTACCAGAGGAATTGCAGAAAAGTTTGTGTTAAAAGTGCAGGTTCTGGCCTGCCCACATTTATATGAGTCACCCTGTGAATTGAAGTTTGTGCACGGGCAAATCATTAGGATGAATGGCAAGTTTGACTCTCTGCCCTCGGTTCACACATGACCAATATGGATGCTCACCTGTAAAGAACGGCCTCCTCTAAATCTCCTCAGGAAACCTTCCTGCACAGGAAGGCCTTGCACTGCCATATCCTAAGCAGATGCCTAAATTTTAAGAACAATAAAGTTTTAAAAGCTAAAAGGATACAAAAAAATGCATTAGCTATAAAACATTTTAAATTACATTTGGTTACAAGTCACTTCATTCACTAGCACTCTTTTTTCATCTCCAAGCTTTGTTTATTTATTTATGACCACATTTACTTAAAAAGCTATAAATGGGGAAATGAATTTGAGCTAGTGTCTTAGAAACCATAAGGAAAATATATTGGGAAATCTGCTATTTATCTGACCACTATTTGTATATGAATTAGTCACACAGAATGAGGATGAAAATAATTTTTTTTCCATTTCTGTTCACAGGTGAATATTGTAATAGTTGTTTCAGGTTTTAGTTTAACAGCACATGGAGTCTGTATCTTTCAGCTGGATACATTTATTTCAAGGTACTTAGAAGCTGACTTTTATGAGATTATTTAGTCAGTGATTATTTTTGTTGAGAAATGTGTCCTTTATCCCTCTCATTCATCCACTGCTAAGATATTTCTGTTTGTCAGAATGCCTCCATTTCTGATAAATGACTGAAGACTGACTGCTACACTTTATTAAAAAGTAATAACAATTTTTGTACGCACCCTTCACATTGTAAGGGGGGGACCATGAATCAAAGGACACTGCCTGTCTGGGCCTGATAAATGCATCGTTTACCAGCTGAGGAGTTATTTAGGACTGGCTATTAATTTAAATCACATTTATCTTCCCTGAATGGGGGGAGGTTGCTGTGATAGGACTGCGAATGACCAATAGTGCAGCTAAGTGCACATTATTTATTACTACCGCCTGCAAAGCACTGCACAATATGTTAAAAAACCCCAGTGCCAATTACCATGGTTAATCTAGTCAGGGCAGTAACAGATTTCTTCCTAACACAAGCCAATTTCTACACTTGTACTTTTGAATCTCTAGAAAGTCAGTGTTTGTTCAAAATTCCTGATGATTTGAAACAGTTTTTTTATCCTCTCCTAAACCATTGTAGGCAATACCAGCACCCTACAGTTTTTTTCTTCATTTTGTGAAAAAAAAAAACAACAAAACCCAAAATACCACTTTCTTTAGATATTTTAAAATAGAAATTTCTGGAGTGCAATAAAGTCATGGAAACCATGTCTTTTGGGAGATTTTTGAGTTTTGTTCCAAGGCACGTGAACAAGGAGAAGTTTTGCTGAGGCTTAGGGAGCACTCATGCAGAACTGCTCTGGACCACTGCCATCTAACCTGCTCAGAAAATGTTACACATATAGAAATAAAGTAATTCTGATGAAAACCATCATACCTAGGGCTCTGTAAAACCCAGGGTATGAATTCAGCATACCACATATAGGATATAGTCATCTATGCCTTGTTCCTGTGGGCTAAGGCAGTGGTTGTCAAGGAAGGTGCCTCCAAAATTTTTAAGTGTAGTTGAAACAAATGGCTATTGAAGAACAGCTACTAAGATGCCCTAAGTACTTCTGCAGTGGTAGATGTTCACCTTCTGAGAACTCACTGAGGACAAGAAGCTCCTGAGATGGACAATGTGGTCTCCATTGTGGCTCATATCCCAAGTAACCAACAGAGAACAGAAGCACAGTAAGGCAGACATAGACACATGGAGAAATGAAGGAGCTTCAGACATAGAAACCATAGTTCTCCTGCTTACCCACAAGAAAATATCAGTGAGAAAGATAAGAACAAAGCATTACTTTAGTTATCTGCAAGCATTTACATTCATGCTCACTCTTATTCCACAGCTATGATAACACTAGAGTTCCTTCTGGCATTCAGCAGGAATGTTGTTTTTTCTTAATGCTAGCTGGTCATTCATTTCCAAAAAATACATATTTTTCCCACTGGTTATGAAAATCATAAGCAGGTTTCCATGGAATTGCATTCAAAAAATATCACTGTGTTAGCAGTGGTAGCTGGTACATCTACAGAGGTTTAGCTGTACCTCATACTCTGATAAGTTTATCGCCAGTGCTGCCTTGCATGTCAACAATCCTATCACTGGAAGAACAGCTAAGTAATGATTACCAATGTCCAATATTATCCAGTGTTATGTATGAGTAATTCTGCTTTTGCATGTTTGTTTCATCAGCTCCCAGTAGTAACTAAGCCTTTATCGCTAAAAGCAAAGTACAAGTTCTGAACACCATGTTTGGACAAAGTGTTGGGTTTCCCATCTCATTAGTCTGAGAAATAAACAGGATATTTCTATGCAATTAACCCTAAAATAAATAAGCAGAAATCTGAATGGAAATATACAGGCACATTATAAGAGAGGATTAATTCTAACAAAGTGTTGTACATACACGTCCCTGGAAGTCTGAAACATTTGAAGTACACATAAGACCTTAACAAGTTTTTTTAAAGAGTGACAGCAATTAACTGAATAACTAACCAGAGGTTATACTGACTTTTCTATCAAGAGAATTTCTAAGACAAGATTATGTGTATTTTTTCCCCCTTGGGGTGTATCTGATGCTCTTATCCAGCCATGTAACAGGAACAAATCCAGGACATTTCATCACTAAGAAAATCTTCATATATGTCTCCTCACTTCTAAAAGTCTGTACAATTCTGGGAATCTGTTTTTCTTACTGGTATAAATCTCCTGTTTTTACCTCAGAGGATTTGTGGCATAGCTTTGGAATCTAGGGGCTGGAAGGGAATGTGGAGACTAAATCCAATTCCATGCTCTTGCAAGCAACCACATCATATAATCTTTTTACACTTATCAAACTCCACCTTAAAAGCAATTAGTTTTTTGTTCCTCAGCCCCTACACCCTTAACATGCTTGGGAAGCTCTTCCAGGGAATGATTCTTGTGCTAGATAAGATCCTTTTTTCCAATTTCCAGCATAAACATACCTCCTATTTCTTTTCATGCCAAACCTGGCATTCAGCTTAAATATTTCCCCTCTATCTCTTGTGTTTGTTTTGATATGTATTCATAGGCAACAGTTAAATCTCCTTTAGGGTCTGGTTTGTTAGTCTAAGCATGCCAAATTACTTCGGTGTCTTTTTGATATTTATGTACCAACTGTATTTTTTCCAGTTATAGCTCAACTTTCTTTTAGTAGGTACGTGGGCCTTAAGACCACGGGTGTTGGATGGTGATACTAATGCTTTCTTATCCTCTCTGGAAATATCTCCATACTCTACTTCAGAAACACATTTGCCTTTTTTCACAGCTACAGCGTATTGGCAGCTCACGGTCATACTGTGATCAGCTAGAGAGTTTAGGTCACTCTCTTCTTGGTGATTTCTGACAGATGAGCTCACAGTTTATAGCAGAGTATTTGTGTTATTAGTCCCTGAGTGACTGACCTTGTACTTTGTGCTATTGAATTTCATCTTGCTTCTATTCCTGTTGATCTCAAGGCTATCTGATTCTTTCACTGCGATACCCTGATCCTCCTCCCTGCTGAAGAAGTGTCCTGGCACTGGTGTTATCAATACTTCTGTGCACAAGTCAGATCCCTTATGAAAATACATCCACTGTCTTACTGAAATGTCTCAAACTGGACCATGCTCCAGACTAATAGCTTCCTTTTTATACACCCTAGTCACCACTCTCTTCAGTGAAACGTTTACCCACTTTATATCTATCTCCTTTGAAGATCTCCAGCTGCTCCAGCTTTACCAGTTTTACTGGTCTTCTTATTTGCACCACGGTTTTGATGTTTGGTATCTGAATATCTTCGATTTGTATGATGCTAGGGATGCCAGGGTGGATCCTTGTGTTCTTTTGTAGCTGTTCCTTGACACTGGATTTTCAAATCACTGTCTTACAGTAGTGCCTCAAATAGCTCTTTCTAAGAATATGGATATGGACCTTTACGAAACCGTGCTGGGAGGAGAGAGCAGGAATGGAACAGACTGCCTGGTGGGACTCCAGCTTTGTACCATCTGAGAAACAGTAGTAAAAAAGAACCCAGGCATTGAAGTTGAACAAAAGTCCATCACTCAAATATGTGGCAAAAAAAAGAGCGCATTGCTTTCAAATTTTAAGCTATCAGGCATACCAATATGCCAAGCCCCTGTCAAAAGCACATAATAGAATGAATAACTTTAGATCAAAAGCTGCTATCGTTTCATATAGCTTTTCATAAGCTGGAGTTGTACAGACTGAATATTCAGGGCAGAAGACTTGCCCTGAAGACTTTGCATGTCAATCATTTGTAGTGCAAAGAATGGGTCATATCCACATTGGGTCACATTTTGCTTCACTTACTACAAATTCCCTAACCTAATATTTAAGCTGTGTTATACTAAAAAATATTTTTGATCGTGTTTCTGCCATGTTATGACTCTAAGCATTTTGTTTTCCACATAGACTATAGAATAAAGTCCTTGACCTGGTTAATCCTCAGGCTCTGGTCTGTCTCCGAGTTAAAGATACACAGACACCGCCGGAGCTAAACACAGGAGATCACACTACTTGTTCTATTGCTTCAATTCTTTCCTTTTTACCATGAACAATTTGTAGGAGCTCAGTCTGTGCTACTTCCTCTGCTTACTCTGCAGGTATTCAAAAGACAGTCAGTCTTAATTATCCCATCCCCCTTCACACATCCCCACACCCAATTAATAATGTTCAGTGATGTATGAAGCTGAGTTTACATTAATGTAATTTTTTAATACATTAAAGTGGTGCACGTTTCAGGCATTTTATAAATAAATGTCACTAATTTATAAATACTTGTGCCACCCTGGGGATCACAGACTGTGAAGGGGAAAGGGCAACAGGGGTGCAATCCTCTCTCTTTCCACTCCCATTTGTGGCTCCTGGGGATGCTCAAAGAGATTAAAACTTGCTCTTGCCAAATCCCAGGACATGCAGCTATTACTTACTGTGCACAGTGCAATATAGTTTAGGCTCAGAAAAGAGCGGCTCTGGAACTTAGTCTTTGCTGCCGCTCTTAGAAGAATTGAGGTTTTCTCTAAATAAGGAAAGGAAAAATGTTCAAGTACATGAGAATCAAAGTTTCTCTGTCAAATCATATTCCTGATGCGTTTTCGAAGCCTGGAGCTCTGTAATACAGGCAATAAATAAATATGTGTTTCTGCGTGTGGGGACCTGCAAGACGGAAAGGTTTTGAATTCAGATTCACAGTCACCAGATCAATGAAATGAAGATTACCTGTTACTCAAATTATTGGAGTTAATGCATGAATTTAATTCCACATTGCAACTTGGGGTGAGAACGTAAAATGGCACAGAAATGCCTAAAAAAAAAAGTATCATCAGATGAAATTTTGAAAGTAGCCACTGATGCTGTCTGGCTTCGTTTTGAGCCTGGCTTGTGCATGTATGGGGAAAGTCAAAAAGATGCATCACTATGCAAATGTTCTTTGGGACTTCATCTCTTTTGTCGTCATTGCTACTAAATTTCTAAGAATTCTGATTAATTTTTATTTCATTTATTATTGCAAGACTGTGAATTTCTGCAGCAGAAAATTGTCACACTTTTGTACAGAGTCTAGCACATTGGTGTAACAACAGCCATAAATTCTTCTCCAAACCAGGAACCGCGTATATGATATAAGGGGTAAAATGAATTTTTTTTTTAATATAATACACTAAGGTACAAGATGAAAAAAAAACTTATGGTTCTGTTCCCAGATATGGGATATGCATATAAAATGAATATTAATCTGTGGTAAAGACAACAGATATTTTGGCCTTTTTACAAAATGTGACAAATCATTAATTTTTTTTTTCCTCTGTCTATACCTGACCTCTACCATCTTTTTTTTTTTAACAAGCAGAAGAGAGTCTTTTGGTTTTAATTCAAGCTCAAGGTAAAGATTCTAAACAGGTAATTGTAGGAAAATTTGAGTTTTGGTTTTAGTCAGTGCCTACAGTCCTTTTCTCCTGCTGCGTTTCCTGTGAGATGGTCTGAGAATATGCAGCTTCATTGTTCTTTTTGGGCTGTGTTTGCAGACTATTTCTAACCCGCATCAATGCAATCCAAATAATCCTCAGAAGTTGCTTCATTATTTATTAGAAAAAGCAATCTGGCATGCGGTGTGTTATTGACAGCTGAAATCCAATACTCAAAGGTCACCAAAACAAATATCAGAAAGAAAAGGTGTTAAGGCAAATAAAAATACACCTTTTTAATTTTGACTGAATTGATTAAATAACAATTGAGTGGTGTCACAGGTCATAAGGCTTTGAGACATAAGGTCAGCTTAATAGAAAAGAGCCTGGGGCCATGTCACAGGGTGTGCTCTGAGGCCTAGGACTGAGGCCACATCACTGTGCTTGCTCCTGCCCTTACCCCATGTCGTCTGAAATGAAGAAACGCCTAAACAGAATAGAGAACAGTCTAAATAGACTAGTGCTTATCGCTGAGGGCTACCCCCTGAGTCAATGCTGTTTAGAACTGATTGCTTTATTTGAAGTGAGAGTACTGGGCATCTCTCAGTAAACATTTTATAAAATTCAGTAGGCTGAGAAAAAAAATAACTAAGAAACAAACCAAGAAAAAACCTTTGTACACAAGCAGTACTCTATAACATATGTACATCTCTTTACAGTCCCACAGTTCAGCCCAGACATTTAAGGACTGACCTAGAATGAGTGAAGTAGAAAATGAAACACTTTAATACACTAAAATCAAAAGAACTTTATATGTGATTTTGGGAAGGATGTAAGGTTTTACAGTGGTTTATACACACTGATGCATTCACACTAACATTAATTAAACCTACATCATTTGTTTAGTGCTGGCTTTTTGTATGCTAAATTATTTTGTTGGTAAATATAGCTAGGCCAGGGAGTCTACTGCCATAGAAATTCATACCTTCAGACGCTGTCACTAATCTTTTTAAAAGGGCTTAATAATTTTGAATTTAATAATACAAATGAAAAATCTTGGTCTGTCTAGTTCAAGCAGTCACTTAAACCTATGTCCCATCAAAGCACAAGAAATTAACTACGCTGACTTCAGCAGGTTAAGTGGAAAACAGCATGTAGGAAATTCAGCATAGGAAAGTAAAAAGTTTTCTAGATTTTTTAACAGTTTCATGACTGTCTTCTGGCTCCAGCAGAGACTAAGGCATATCTCCCTCTCCTGTGGCTGAATCTTCTAGCACTCTTCTCTCCAACTTCTCCTGTGTCATTCCCATCTTGGACTGGGTAGGTAAACAGCTGTTACTGAAGTGTATAACAATATTTCTCCATGGAATAGAGCTGGTCTGGAAAGATTGTCCTTTTTTTGAATGGACATGTATAGTCTGTTTTGGTTCACTGGTACTCCAGCATCCTTTTGAAAATGAGCTCCTGCAGTATCCTGTCATTCCCATACTTCCCATGGCAATGGAGTTGCTAAATTTTGTTCTAGTTTTAGGCCTGATCATGCTCCCATTTAATGAGTGGCTAAACTTCTGTTGATTCTTGGGACAAGGATTCCGATTTTCATTTATCAGTTATTATTTAATTTTGCACACTAACACACTGGCTCACTACATAACTCAAGTATGGGAAAGCTCTAGAGCTACATATCTTTTCATTTTGCAAAATTGGTCATAATCTATGAAACATGCAAGAAGATTCACAAAAAAAATGAAATTTTAATCTAGTTTTACAACTATTAATGAGTTATGATTTTCAAATGTAAAAAATGTTTAAGGAAATAAGGTACGGGATCAATTAGATGACAAGAGTCGGTGTCTGATATGACTTCATGGTGGAAAGAATGCTTTTTACCACTGAGAATCTGATACTCCTTTTAGTGTATTTTTTACTTAATGACAATTTTAATTGTCCAGAGTTGGAAAAAATAGCTTTTGTTTTAAGATTTCTAGTTTGCCTACTTTTTATGCTTATGGTCCTGGAAGAGTTTGTTTCCTTTTCAATCAGTTTATTTTTAGAAATAACCAATGGCTCCAAAAGACAGTGCTTTAAAATATAATTATAAAACAGTGAAGTTCAGGACCTGCTGTCTACAAACACCAAAAGCAAGGACTTTAATTCACAAACATCTTTTTCAGCAGTGATAAAGCCTATAAATCACTCAATGATACAGACAAGGTTTAGTACTCTTAGGAAAGGAGTTTGAATAGTGTCAGCTATAGAAACTGTAAAAATAAAAAGATGCATTTTATTAAAAAAACCAATTTTTTACCCACACAGAAGAATCTGTGCCTGCAATTGTCAAGTACCTGAACATAGACAAAATGAAATCTAGCACCTATACTTGAATGAAACAAAATGTTGTTTATGAAAAGTCATCTAGGGAAACTTTTTCTTTCTGTGGAAATTGCTTCTCTGTTCTGTATTCTCCTATAGTTAATGCTGTGGTTTGCGCTCATGGAAGAAAGGCGGACTGCAGCCCTTTAAAAAGTCTTCCAGACTGGTGATGTATTATCTGCTATGGTGGATGGAAAATGGCAATGGAAGGAAATGTATGTTAATGTGCAGAAACAATGCACAAGTGCTTGATGGCTGGAGTGTTCCTTCCTGTGTAGCTTGGACAAGGTCCTCTTGGGCAGCTTGTGTGCTCTCCACCAAACCCCACAGCCAGGGAAGAGTCAAGGAGGAACTGTGAAGTGCTGGCTCAAGAACAGCCTGAAGATCTCTGATCGTTCACTCAATAGGGTTAACGTAACCACTACTAGTTCCCA
This sequence comes from Lycocorax pyrrhopterus obiensis, assembly GCA_014706295.1. Taxonomy (NCBI): domain Eukaryota; kingdom Metazoa; phylum Chordata; class Aves; order Passeriformes; family Paradisaeidae; genus Lycocorax; species Lycocorax pyrrhopterus. The sequence goes on from JACSVZ010000002.1 coordinate 87,781,030, forward strand.
ATAATGATGGATTTTCAATGCCCTGATGCTTTGCAGGTTTTTAGAATGACCTTCATCTCTTCATAACTCACAATAGGACTTTGTTGGGAATCTAGACAAAGAACAGACAATCTAATGTCTAATCTAATATCTATACTTTAAAATCTTACTCTTCTGATGATGAACTGAAACATATGGGCACGAAGGCTATGTACCCCCTGCCCCACCTTTACTTTCCAGGCTGAAAAGCACTGCTTTTGGCTGTTGCAGCTTTTCTGGATTCAGGCAGAATATTTCTGACCTGCTTTCTCCCCTGCCTCGAAGTTCATTGTGAAGGATGGGGAGATACAAGTGGTGCAGATCATTTGTGACAATCCTGCAATTCCTCTTTTGTGCTCTCAGCCTTGGATTAGATTCTTGTATTAAACACCTTTAAAATTTTAAAGTTTTGAATTTTAAAGAATTTGAGTACCTGATAGATTGGGTTTTCCGTACGGGCGGGCAACTGGTTCTTGTACTTCTGGCATTGACCTGTTTGAGTTTTAAGCAGTTTTGATAGGTGATCAGCTTCAAAAAAGTGGTCATCACTACAGCATGTCCCCATTAGGCATCTTCAGAAGTATTTCCTTAAATCAGGATTCATGAACTGAACTTCAGTCTCCTTGATTTGCTTATTTACATTTATTAACTGCATTGTTTAACCTCTTGACTCTTTCTTGGCAATGCATTTCAAATTACACCTTTTATCTGATTTTGCATTAGGCTAGAATGTCTGCATTTATGCTGAAATACTGGCATAAATATTCTTAATTTTGCCCCTTCTGGGTCATATTCTCCATTCCCATTTTAAAATCTATATTAGTTCATGTTCTTACTTGTATCTTATCTGGAATTCTTCAATTCTGCTTCATAGATTAAATAAAATTGGGTAAACTCTCGGAGGTTTTATTCAGTCTTTCTTCTCAGCAAATTAATCCAGGACATTATGTCCTGCAAGTGGATAGAGGGTTAATCAGTGTTTGTGTAACCTTTTCCTGAACTCTCATAAGTTTTCCAATTAACTGGGGTAACTGAAAAATCCCACATATTTCGTGGTGTACAGTGTTTCCTTTCCCTCTTCACAAAGTTGCTTTAAGCAGCCATCCATATTTCTAGACTCTAACTAAAATGTGGAGGTTTAAATCATTGTTCAGTGTGTACAGGAAGCACCAGCTGAGATGGATTTCAGTGGTTACTCTTAACTAGCTGCTTACAAATGACCTTCCTATTAGCTTATGAGAAGTTAAAAGAAATGAACTTTTTTCTCCATGGAGGAAAAGGTGCTGTTATGCAGAGAATTTTATAAAAGCTTTCTTTTCACGCTCTGTGCACTGAGAGATGGTTCCATACAGCCTGAGAAGTTGTCATTTAAAGCGGGTGTAGGGGAGGTGTGCAGCATTCTGTTGAACTGTAGCCGTGAACAGTCCACATAGTCCATGTCTGTAGCTGACACCACACCTGTAGGCTAGGCAGTGAAGAAGTGTAAACTGTGGTGGAGTGGTCCAGAAGCACAGTCCATCTGAATGGGTAGACTGACATAAGTATCTTGGTTAGAGAATGGTACAACCACCCTGGACTGAATTTAACCCATCTCCTGAAAGGTGAAAATTGACTGATCTCTGCAAGGTAGAGATGAAGCTGATACTGAAAACTGATAGATTACTTCAAAATCTGTGGGGAAAACAAGAATCTCATACTTAAGAGCAAGCCAATTTATGCAAAATTCTGTAATTCCAAACCCGTCATTAAAAATTTCAAGTCTGACTACTGCGGAAATGAAGTGGGCCTCCAGGGAAGAGGGTTGAATACCATCTTTATCACAGAGAAATATGAGAAAGGTACAAAATCAACCCCATAAATTTCAATGCCTTGGATTCCTACTACCATATGAGTAAAATGCTAGTACCATAAAAATTCTGGTAAGTATTCAAAAAATGCAAGTTGTATTGTTTTGGCAGTGATAGAGATTCTCTTTTGGCTCTAGCATAATTTCTTTTCTCACATAGCTGCCATGATGCTGTGTAAATTGTCTTCTGTATTCTTTGATTTAATTATTTGACTTTCTTGTATTTGAAAAAAATAAACTAAAACCTAAAAGGAACTAAGAAACACCACATTGTTCAGGGCTTGGATAGTTTCAGCTACATCTGATAATATGCTCTGCTAGTTGTCTTCTGCAGAAATAGTACTTACTGATTTCCTCTCACCTTCAAGTTTGTTCCTAATTATGAGGAAACTTCTGACTTCACTATCATGAACTCAACAGTTTTTCATTGTTTTCATTGTGTTGCAAAACTGCCAACATGTGCTGAGTAACTGAGAGGTCCAGCTAGGTACGTTTGTAATGTGAGTAATTAGAGACCTTCCAATCCTCATAAACATTCACAAAATTAAAAAGAAAAAAAGGTGCACTCTCTAACAGGTCTAGTGGAAAACTAGAACATGTTTGAATAAAATATTCTTTATGACTCCTTTATTTGACAAAAATTCCCAGACCATGACTTCCTTTCGTAGTTCAAATGTCAAGCATCCCTTCCACTGTCGTCAGGGTGGCATGCAGGAACAGAGGGAGACCCTAAACAGAAGCCTTTAATGATGACAAGCCTGGTTGACTCAATGACCCACAACATCTTTTGTCTCCCTTTCTCCCCATGTTGGCTCCTGCTGATTCAGAGGGGGGAAGGCAACTAGCAGAGCAGTTGCTCATGCATAGTCTAGGGAAAACACTTCCTTCAGCCCTGTGCACAGAGTGCAAAAGGCCCTTCAATTTCCTCTGTACTGTTTTTTGTGGGTTTTTTGTCTTTTTCTCTGATTGACTAGCTTTATATTGATTGAAAAGTCATTTCCTTTGCCCAGTCTTCTGAGAAACGAAATAAATGTTTTCTGTGACCCTAACTCTTAGATTTTTCTTTCCACAGAGCTAAAGAAAAAGTTTCCTGTCAATTATATTGAAGGAAAAATTATATTGTTGTTTTGTAGCACTTTTTTTCTCACTATGTGTCAAAAGGGAGCAAATGATGCATTAAAAGCCTAAAAGCTGAAATAAAGATTAGGTGTAAAGTGCTATTGATCCCTTTACGAAAAGAAGCAAAGACAGATTCCACTCCGCTGTCAGGTTACATTTTCAGTAAGTTACCCAGATGCAGGATTTGAAACTTCTACAAAAGAGTCCTTTAAGTGTTGTTGAACGTATCAAGTAAGATTACACCAGACAGGAGAAACAATCATTAAAAAATATCTGTGTTTCAGCTGAGGTACTGTCAGGCTACATTGTCACAGTGTTTAATGTAGCCCAATGCCTGAATGTTTAAGGTGCCCATATGAAGAGACAGAACTTTAAAAACATCACTTTTTGTATTCTCTGTGAGCACCCTCTCTCGTTCTCTCTCTCTCTTTCTGTCTCTCTCCACACAAGTATATGTATCTTCATGTCCAGAATCTACAATGTCTTAGACACGTAATGTAGTTTTCATTGGATGGTGCAGAAGAAAGCTCTGATTTTCCATTCTCGAACTTGTTATTCATCCAAAAAATAGTCTGAACATTTTGTAGATTATTACAAGCTATACCGCTTCTAATGAGAGAACAAACTATTGTTATAAGTCAGAACAGCAGATTTTCTTCCAATTACTATATCTTCTTGTTCCTGAGAAACCTTTCTGATATTTCTTTGCTCCAAACAGGAAGCTGGACAGCAGCTGAAAAAATGTCACTTGTTAACATACAGTATATGGTCAAACATCATCCTTCTTTGCACTGTTTTGTCGTTAAAAATTTTTTAGAAACCAGCTCCTCAGGTATTTATACTACTTTCTGCATCCCTTGATAACCAGGTTTAGCACCTGAGTATACAGTACAGACATCCTGACTATGAAACTTTCTATTGTTATTTACATGAGCTGGAAACACCAGAGATTGGTAAATCTAAGGGAGAATCAGACAGCTGATTAAATTCTATAAATTAAAGAGAATTCTACCAAGCCAAGGCAATGAATTTCCTGATTCTCTGTAGGGAAACTTTAGAACGTGTCCAGGGATAATTTTTCTTGACAAGCAAAAATAAAAGGACAATCAGACAGTCAGAATCAAATACCAAATGAAGTCAGGTAATGAACCTTCCTTGTAAACTATCACTTCTGGAAATATAGTGATTATGGAGGAGGTAGACTTCCCTGCTCAAGAAGCACTAACAGAGAGCAATTTTTGTAGAGCAAGAGGGTGAAACTCTCATGGTAGGTGCGTAAGTTCAACAGAAGGGATCAAGTCTAAAGATGACAGATTATTTGGGGTGAACTACTTTGAACTAATACCAGAAGAGGAATAAAACCTCAGAGATGAGTTTTAAATTCGGTTACTGGAATGTAAAAGGAATTTCTAAGTGGCCTGCATAATCATATTAGAAACCCGAGGAAGAGAAAATACCAATTTGTATTAAAAAAGCTATTCTCTGAGTTTGTGAAACTAGTGAATGCTGGCTTCACACGGGTTTGTGTTCTATGTTCCCTTTCCTTTTCTCCTGGGTACCACTGGCCTTATGTGTCCCCTCCATAACACAAATGCACCCAGGTCACTCTGAGCCACCTACGGTTTGCCCTAAAAAAACGTACGATGGTCACGGACCCTCCCATGTCTCCTAGCTACTTTTTGGCTTCTGACTAACCAAAAGGCAGAGCTGTGTCCTTAGCTAGCTCTTGGATTAGCTCTCTCTGGTCCAGAGCCCTTCTGCATTTTTAACATAGCTGAAAAACAGACTGGGGGTTCAGCAATAGCTGTAACAGAGCAGAGGTACGCAGTTTGACCAAAACTTTCATAGGGCTGGCTAAACAATACTCTTTCCACATTTAGTGTAGCCTTAAATGGTGAACAGAACTAATGCTGTGTCAGTGTTCTAATGGGGTAAACAGAGCCCAAATACTTATAGATCAGAAGCCCTTAGACAATATCTTGGAAGAAGTATTAGAACAGCTGATATGCATTTTTAGACATAAAATGTTCAAGAGTAGAAATGTATTCTGTTCCAATGTACTCTAATTAAAACGAACCTGAAATGTCTCCTTTAGGCAGTCCTGTGGTGCAAAAGGAGTAAATCTTTCAAAGCAATGGCTGCAGTCAGGACCAAAAATTCACACTTTATGCATTTTATGCTTTTATTTTGTTCTAATTCTAGCTAAATTTAATGGTACAAATGCCTTTTACCATCTGGAAAATACTAGGTGAGCTTCTTCAGCATGCTTCCATCTAATTTCAGTGAAAAGAATCTAGCTCAAATACTTTTAGACTGCTTCATGATACAAAGCGGAGCATTCTACTTTAGAATGATTATGATATTTACTCACTATGAATTAATAAATCGTGGGCAAATCAGTTCAGCTTGATCATATCTGCAATGTTGTATCATTTAGCAGTTGCTCACAGCAAAGCCTTTAGCCAGTGCTTTGTTGCACTGTATAATCAGTAGAGGACACTAAGCAAGAGAATAGGCTGGAGCTTGGTTTTTGCATCGGGATGAGTTGGCGACTTGCCTCCCTTGCTTGTGGAAATCAGACTATCTTGCCTGGCAGCTGATAATATCCCCAAGCATCCCACAATAAATTCCTGCACTGTATTTTCCAGTCTGAGGCTTTCCTTCTTCTGAATTGATTTAGACCATGTGACAACAATGGGTATGGGCCATGAAGTGAGACCAGCCAGACATACATTCTGGCAAAGCAGCATATTTATGGATGCACAAATGATTGAAAAAAACCCAAAACCCTAAAAATGCATTTATTAGAAACCTTCTAATAGTTTTCAGATCCAAAAATGCTCTTGCTATCTACCAGATGCTGCTTTCATTCATTCTTAAAAATGTCTGCATTAATAGCAATTGTTCCACTTAGATGTTACATTTTAAAAATATTTTCTTCATACCACTGTCGCTTAGAGCAGCTTTGTGTGAGACCAAGGAGAGAAACCTGTGAATCTATTCATTTAAACACACCAAAAGGACCCATACAGAGCCTAGTGAAGGACAGCTGTGGATGAAGTTACCTGACTGACCACAAGAATGGCTCTCTACTTCTCACAGGCTAATTATGATCAACTCTGTGACGGAGATATAGCGCTGTTGATGTATAACACGCCAGCAGTTGATGTGGAAAACAACACTGGTGAAACAGCAGCACAAACTTCAGCATGCACTAAGGTTCACATTACATACCACAGGTTCATATAAGACTTCTGCAGAAGATTCAGTGTGCTGCTTTTGGCTGGGGCAGAGTTAATTTTCTTCACAGCGGCTAGTATGGGACTGTATTTTGGATTTGTACTGGACACAAGGTTGATGAGTCTTTATTTCTGTCATGTACCTCCTTAAAAAAGGAAACAACTGACTCCCTTCCAACTCAGCGGGTTTTATGAGTCTATGATTCTGTGTTAGATGGCATTTGATGCCAAGGATTGATTCTGCTTATCCTTTGAGCAACTTACTCTCCAGGAAGAGAAGGCTGAGAGTCATGAAAAGCTTAGATTGTGCAATACAGAAAAAGACAAAGATACCTCTGAGAGGAAAAGGGACCAAACACATTCCCAAGAGTGACACTAAAAGAGGCATCCTAGGGACTGAAGAAATTATGTAGACTTTGCCACAGCTCAGAAAGCCACTGAGTTGAATGAAAGCAGACCTGGAAGCAAGGACATAGCAGGCAGGGCAATATATATTTGGAAACCTTTGCTTTCTGATGAGTATTCTCAATTTTTAAAATGAGTCTGTTGCCATTCTTTTTCATATAAAAGATTTCTTTTGGGTTTTGAAAGCCTTTTTCGTCTTTTTAGGGCAAGAGTTTTTTATTTCCACTGCAAACTCTGTAAGAGAGTAACTTGTTGCAATATTGTCAGGGATCCAGGGCATTGACAGACCAGTGTTACTGGTCTGCAGTGAGCTGACTGAACATGAGGGGAAAGGTATTCTGCTGTTGGCTGAATGAAATGAAATAGAGGTATAAAAAGGTAGAAGAAAAAAAAAAAGGCAAGAGGAATCAGCTTTGTGAAAAGTATTGATTATATCAAGGAAAAATAAAAATACTGAAAGCACTCTCTCTGAGACTTTTCACAATTATGAAGGAAGGGAAGGGGATTGCAAGAAGAAACAGAGTGCAGGAGAGTTTAAAAGGAAACCATAGCTCATAGGAGACCTCTATTTTTAGATTTAAAAGCACACTGTCAGTGTCTTCTGTGGAAAACAAAAAAAATCTATTAAATAAGTTTTTAAAATGGGAAAAGAGAAAGTATATACACAAAGAAGGATCTGAAGACATTTGCAGTTTTTCCCATATTATTTCCCACATTCTTCTTCTGAGAAATGTGTCAGAGGGTTTAACCTGCGTAACACCCAGCATTTGTTTGTTCACACTGACCTAATTTTCAGGAGGCTTTACGATTTCATGTGTATAAGCAATTTATCATGAATACATACACTGGAGTTTGTCATGCATGCACAGAACACAGTTGCCAAGGAAAAAAAGTTGGTAATGGAAAAGGTGTATCATTAAATCATTAAAGCTTTCTTGCACACAATTCCCTGTAAATCAAATACAAACAATTTAAATACTAATCTGTGCTAATGCTTTTACATGTAAAATAAGTAAGCATGTTTTTATTGCATTTTAGACAGCCAATCCTTCTTTCTTGTCCATATTTGCATTAAGTGCATATAGTTTCACACATTTAGATAGTGATTCTTCAATTGAGGCATCAAATGCTACATCAAAGCAGAATAGAATATTTTCATCATGTATGTAATGACAATATTTTGCAAGTGTATTAGAAGTAATAATTGCTCATCAAACCAAATAAAATGAAACTTGGAAAAAATGTAGAGTAGCTTTAATAAAGTATTTGAGCTGCAAGGAAAAATATTTAAATTTGTAATCAACACATACAAACAAATCACTCATCAAATTTCCTAATATTGTGGTGCTAAGTAAGCTAATTATCCATTCTAAATGTTATTAAAATAGCTTTTTTTTTTCCTTTGAAGTTAACACATTAGTTTTAATAGAACTATCAGACATGAGAAATATAAAAAACACAGACAAAAAAACATATGCAGAATACAAAGTACTTGTTCTTTCAGATGTTTGGACTTTGTGCTGAAGACTGTTGGGGCATAAGAGGATGGTACTGTTTACAAGAAAACACTAGAAACACAGAGGACACAGAGAGATATGACTTCCTAATGAAACATGCTGAATGAAGTTCAAAGATTAAAATACTGGGGTCAAAACATGAAGAATTTTTTTTTCCATTTCTTTTGAACCAAAATACCTCTCTCCTAGGTTCACTGGGTCTATACTGATGCAAAAATGAGGAAAGACATGGAGGGTTTTTTTGTAAAGCAAACATACTGGTACAGTACACACAGAATTGAAAGATGAAACTCAAGCTAAAACCACATAAAGAATTAAGAGGATAGATTTTTTCAATTATTCATTTCAAAAGTTACAGCTGAAATCCATTCCAACAAAAAAAATAGGAGCAAAAGTAATCAAACTATCTTAAATTCACTAATTCACCAGAGGAATACAAATATGACTCAACTGGATTTGTCTTAGAAAAAAATATCTACTCAGAGAAACATAAGCATTGTGATGACTAACCATAATTCTGTAAAGTATGTCACTAAAAGTTGACTTTGAATAATTACTTTAATTAATGTTGTTTCTTCAAATGCAAAACACAGCATAAATTTCATATATATTATGTATATTTCATGGGAAATGTGAAATGCTAGCATTCTCCTGTCTCCTTATTTGGGACAAAGAGGAACAGGAGAGAAGTGTGGCATCTGAAGAAGTTAACACAGGACATTTTCTCTTGAAAACAATCAAAGAATATGTAATTTCTTATTTTGCAGCATTACCTGGTAATTCCTGCATATAATCAGTATAGGTGCTCACCTCTCCAACTAGATTTATGTAAGTTAGAAATGGCCTTCATTGTTATTTTAACTAAAAAGCATCCAAAAGTACAAATTTTAGCCACTCCAGCTAGATTTGGTATGATTTCACCTCTGGAGGTATATGTCTCTGCATGTCTTATACACAGTCTAGAAAACTTGATTAGATCAAATATATTAACTTTTTCTGGTCAAACAGGATAGACTGAACCCATACAGCAATCAAACTGAGGGCTGTTGTCAGTACAGGCCACAAAATAATTATCTGTGGAAAATGCATGAGATTTTAATCAACGGGTTCAAGAGGTCTGATAAACTGCATTTTCTACAGCCCCCTATTCACACCACATTTGGTAACCCCAACACCAACTGCACTTCCAACTTCGATAAACCTCATATATTCTTTCTCTAAATTACACTAAACTGTCTTGAAGAAGGGATAACAAAAAAAAAAATATTAGCTGAACCTGTCTTTTTCTCTTACAAGCCTTTCACATGAGCCAGTCATTTGTGACTAGCTAGCTTTTGTCACTATAATGACAATTCTGACCTTCTTTACATCTTCACTTCTCCTTAAAAGACTGGGAAAAAAATTAGATGAAATGGAATAGCTCTTTCCTAAAGTTCCCAGTGAAGAGGTGAAAAATGTAAATAATTCAGACATAAAATGTGCATAACAGGAAATGAATGTGCAAAGAAGAAATAAAGCCCTTAAGACTTAAGGCCCAAGCTTAAGTTTGCAAGCTGTGTTTCACTTAGAAAGGGAAAATAGCACGAGCTTAAAAAACAAAAGACAGCAAAAAAGCAAGCAAACAAACAAAAAAACCCCCTCATGAATGCTAAAGTCTCTTTAGGATCTTGTAAAAAAAATTGCCCTTTGGACCTCCTCCAGTTTACTCATATTCCCACCCAAAACTGAACAGTTGCCCTTGACCACATATACTTGCTCCTGAGGAAATTACGTTTGTTTTTTGAAAGTGTTTCAACTGAAGCATGAAGAAAAATGCTGTGTAAATAAAAAATATTGCAAACAAATATCTCAGCATTTCTGATTTGAATTTTCTCACAGCCTTTTTATCTGTCAAAAAGCTTGATTTTCTCAGCTCTCTATTTTATTTTGTGAGAAACATTATTAAAAATGTTGTTACTGGAATTTCCATTGGACAGTAAAGCTGTCTTTCAAGCTGTCTCTTAATGACAAGATGGAATACATCCTGCTGAAGTTAAAATAGATATTTGCTCTTTTAACATGTTAGTTCACAGCATCAGCTTTTTAAATCTGGATATGTCTGCTAAAGTCAGTAGAGCAGTAACAATTTATACCAAATAAGGATAATCTCTGCTGTTTGAGAAAATAAAACCATCTTTGCCACCTTAATTAATTTCAGATTTCATAATATTATATTAAACCTCCTAATTTGTTTCCATATAAATCTGTGATTAATTTATGCAAGTGTGATCAATAACTAGGAGGGCTTTTTATACCTGTGACTTCACAAAACTTCCTGTAAGAATTTAACTGGGCAAATCCTTTTGTAACTGCTTTGCAACTTTTACTATTCAAGTGCTTTGCTGACAAGGACTTAAACATAATTGTGCTGAAACTGAAGCATGTAAATTAAATAAAAAATAAATTTGCATTGAAAGTTCATTTTGGTTTCTTTACTGTCTAGCTGATACTGTTCAGGACAGAAAGTATATCCCACAGAGGTAGCATGTAGAGAATACTTTCTCAGTATCATTCAAGGATTTGTCATGATCCGAGTTGAGGCTTCAAAACTTAAGTCTTTAGCTGGACTGATGTGAGGAACTCGGACTCTTGGAGGAGTTCAGTATGTCTGGATTTTGAGGCATATAACAAGCATACAAGGACTTTCAAACCACTATATTTAGTGACTGCATCACATACAGCTTGTGAGGTGCAAATTGTAAGCATCTGTAGGCAATACATTGACTTTTAATAGCCAGAGAAGTAATAAAATAATATTGCCACAAAAAAATTGTGTTTATATGTTTCTATAACCTCTACATCATAGTTAAGATACAGTTACGGCTGAGGGCTAGCTCCACCACTGACCTTTTATGACATTCTGCAAAGCTCACTGTCAGCACTACAAGCTGCAAAGTAATGGAAACAAAACCCAAAACAATTCCCAAACCGAGATCAGTTTCTAACCACATGTAAGCTCAGCCCTGTTACGTAATAAAGTGTTCCAGCATGTATTTTGCATCCGTAATTATTTCCCATCGTCCCCTATACAACCTTTCTAATGTGTAAAGTAGTCATATCCATATTTAAGGGGATGTTTGCTCCTTTTCACTTTAAAATTGATACCTTGTGTATGCAAACAGGCAGAGGCATCTTAATAGTCTCTCAAAACAATTTTGTCACTCAAGTGATATAAATACTTGAAAAACCAGAATTCTCTCATTTTCACATATATCACTTATATGTCAATAATCCCTGCTCTGACAGGGTAAGGCACGAATGCAGATTTGTGCCATCCATTTAAGTCACAATTTACCTAGTTCAATCAAACATAGTAAATTAATATTTTCACTTGGAATAAGGGTGGCTGAAATATTTTTGCAATGTGTCTACACTCAAGATTTAACTTTCTAAATGCTGTAAAAACAGCTATATTGACTTTACATTCATTTGAATATAGTTGTATGGAAACTGTTAAAAAGATTTTCATAATTGATATATTTTTAAAAACACATTTTTAATCTTTGAAAGATAAGTGGGTTGCAGAGAGCCAAATAGGTACATATTCAACACAAAATATATGAACTGAAATTTTTAAATTTCAAGGCAATCAGTGACCCTTTCTCCACAGAAGACAATGTGGTATCTTGCAGGAATTGTCACATGAGAAACACTGAAGAGTAGCCAAGCTGTACCAGCTTGGTTCAACAGGCTGTACCTGGTATGAGTGGCACCTTTAAACGTGCTGATTGAGTCTGGTGAGCTGGGGCTAAGTTTCAGGGGAAGTTCATGGAGAGCACGGTTGGATTTATTAATATACTGATTTTCCTTCAACTACACTTTGATCACTGACTTAAACTGATGTTCTTGGAGTGAAGAAACATATGCTAAAGAAGAACTTGTCATGCAGGACATGTATAATTAAAGATCTTCAATGAAAGCATTTCACAACACCTCCATTAAGCTTTGTCATACTGCAAAAAGAACATGAGCCTCTGTGTAAAGAAAAGTTAAACAATTGTCAGCTGAAAGCAGATGAGGATTTTATTGAATACCTGTATTACTAATGCATGAAGAGGTACCCATGCAGAGCACAGCAGATACAATCATTGCTTTTAATTGTTGTGCAATTTTTATTACCAGTGGAACTACTAAACAAAAAGAGGAGGATAGATTTCCACTACTGGTAGCCACACTTCTATTTCAGGAGAAGTCAGTGACCTAGGTCACCGAGTTGTCACTGATTCTAGTACCAGGATCACCTCCACATGATGAGACAGGTAGCTTTACTTTTTTGAAGACAGCACAGATCAGGCACTCAAATCCCACTAGCCAGTGTCACATAAAGGGTAAAGTATGGATAACCATTTCGAAATCTTCCCACTGTGAAGGAATAAAATTATTTGACCAGGCAGTTAAAAGAAAGAAGTTAGCATTCACTTAATCTTTAAAGGAATGTATAACAACAAAGAAAGAAATATGCACTACTTTGATTACCAATTATCAAAAAGCATTATCATCATTTCTACAGTTGCATTAAGTTTGCACTAAGGCCACAGTGACTGTACCTTGAGCCTGGTGCAAATATCCAGAATACTGGAAAGCAGTTTTTGAAGTTTTTGTTCAGCATAGGCTGAGGAAGAGACCCTGCTGGGCAGCTGTCCTGGCAGAACATACTACTACCAATCATTCTTCAGCTGTAAGGTTGCAATTTCATTTCTTTTAAATGTTGGTATTAAAATATTGAGAGGTAGATGACAGATAGAAGCTGGAATAAATATGAAATTTATTTTATGCCTAATGTAAAACTGGTTTAATGTTTTAATTTTATTAATTCTCAGTAGATTTTTTTTCTCTTTTTTTAGGTGAGGATCCACATCATTGCAAGTACTACTGAAAACATTACCTGCAAGGGTAGCCACAACCCAAAGCAGGAACTTACTGACTCTGGATACTGAAGATTCCCTCTTTGAGAACTTTGCTTTTCAGACCTCATTTGTCTCTCACTAATCTACTAATCTTATAAAAGAAATGTTTAAAATATTAGATTCAAGTATAATCCAGAACCTCATTCTGCACATGCTGCCTGGTCAGAGGCTCTTTCATGAAAAGATGAAGAGTTCATAGGTCTTTGTTGAAGGTAGTGTTAAAACAGTACCTTACACCCTTGGGTATAAGAAGGGAACACTGAGTGTTTTGTCTCCTTTATTCTTGCACCTGGAAGACTGAGGTCAGAATATAGAAAACAGACTAATATCAAGATGCAAGTGTTTTTTCATTCATTCATCCTTCTGAGCCAATAGCAGTGCAAAAGGCAGGAAACATACTTTCATTTGTTCCTGGTTTTAATCTCTTCTATGGCTTTCTTATTAGCTTTTTTTCCCTGTCTGCTGCTGTTCCATTTACAGGTTTTCTCAAGTACCCTCATTCTCAAAGGGAAATCCAGCTGGTTTTTATTTGATATTCTCAAGTCCTGTGATGTCAATAAAACTCATCTACTCCCATCCATACTCCTTTGGATTTATATATTAAGCATGGCAGAACTCAAGCATGTGTCATTTTTCAGGGGCTAAATGGAAAAAAATCTGTTTTAAAAGGTGGTAAGACACATTTGAGTTTAATATTGTGAAAAGTCAACATGATGCAAAATCACAGAGATGCTAAGTATTTCAGCTTTCTCAGGGAGCAAAAATATGAACACTGAAAACATACATTTCTCTTTGGTTTTCAAGTTTCGTCAAAAAGAAGCCATTCAAAAGGCCAATGATCAAGCGCAAACATAGGCAAAGAAACAGGTAAAACATAAAATTCACTGAAAATACGTAGGCAGTGAAAACATTAAGGCTTTTTCTTCGCATATGGGGATTTGTAAAACCAGGATGAGTGTTACAAGTCTTAAAAGGTGTCCTGAATCAATTCAGAAGTTTGCCAGTTTGAGCTTAAGCCAAATGACTACCCAATGAAGAGTAACAGATGCACCTGATGACATAGCATTCCAGTTCAAGGACATAGCAGAAATATCACTCTAGTTGTCCCCAGTGACAGAAAAAACTATTGATTGCACATTTACAGCTCAAATGCTTTTTTCCCCCCTCCTTTCTAGAGTAACAACAGAATTCTAAGTGTATGAAGAGCTTGTGGGTTTGGCTTCAATTCAAGGCCAAACAAAGGGCTCAGACTTTCACCACAGACTACAGAAGAATTTACAAGTTCTGTGTTCAGATTTGTGAAAACTTGTTGATCTTTCAAGCTAAGTATTTTCAACAGAAGGAGCACACAATAGCACAATGCTCCTTTTGTTTTCTGATGCAAAAGTTTACAGGTACCAAAATCTATCTGAGAAAAGTTTAGCTGATAATTTGAATTCAGCTTTATTTTGTGCATTTTGCACTGAGAACCCGAATCACTGATAATTGATCTGCCAAAATGAGTCACTGAAGAGAGTCAAGTAATTTCAATAACCTGGAGGCATGTATTGTTTCTCTAGGCAGGAAACAGAAAGAAAATAAGAGGAAAAAAGCCCAAATGGTTCATATTCTTTCAACTTCATTTCATTCACTGAAATGAATAAATAATTTGTTGAACATGCGATGAAAACTTGTTAATTTTTTTATATTCATCATGAAAGTATAAATAAATACGTAAACCCCACAACAGTTAATTAATTTTAATTGGCACTTTAAAAAAATGATTATTGTTATTGTCATTATTTTCAGGGTTTTGCCCAGTCTTTTCTACTTTCAGGTAAACATTAAAAGAAAACATGTATTTTAACCAGTTTCTCTTTTTTAATGTTTATTTTTATTTTCATGGTAGAAAAATGGTCTTCACACACATAAAGACATATTTGTCTTTTTTTCTCCCTCTTCCACTTCATGTTTCCCAAAAGAGGGAAAAAATAAGGAGGAACTATGAAAACTTATGCGAGTGCACAACTTCTAAGTCATGTTTATTAATTTGTGATTTATGTTTTCAGTTTCTATGACTGATATTAATACAAAAGTTATGTAGATTTTTTTAATTAAAAATCTCAAGAGAGGCAAACATCTGTCGAGCAGTCTCGTTAAGAGATGAGAAACTGAGCGGAGAGAACAACGCTTGGAGAAGCTGGCTTTTAACACAGGAATTGAAGATATGAAAATAGGCTGCCAGAGAAGACAGGTGGAAAGAGTTGGGTACGAGGGTCACTTCCTTGCCTTGGACTGGAGCTCACGTAAGAGACGGAGACTGTCTGGAGCCAGTGCAGCACACCAGGATCAGGTCTGTAGAGCTCATGAAGAGCCAGTGTCCACACCAAGCACATTTTGGGGGAGTTCACTTCAGGATAGCTCTAATTTGTTGCCATCAGCTGAAGCCCCATCAGCAGTTGGAGGGCATTTGGGAGTGTTTGTTTCCTCTGCATTCAAAAGAGTTTTATACTTTGAGATGGCCATGAGTTCTGAATCAACAAATGTTAAGCAGGGAGAACTGGGAAACTCCTCAAAAGCACTTTGCTGATTAAAACTAAAATCTCAAGCTCCTTGTTGAAGATAAAGTTCTTCAGGGTTGAGTCATTGTCTCCTACCCAGGATATAGAGGTACTGGCACTAAAATGATATTCCTCTTTTCTATTTCCAGCTTAACACTAAGCATAAAATTTACATTTTCTTTTCCCTTTTTCTTCCCAAAGATGTTTGACTGTTATAGAGCATTTCAGAGGTAAACAAACTTGCAGCTAGAGAGTTTTACAGTTATGAGAACTGTGTAAAGGGTGATACTTCAAAAGACAGAGGTTAAGACCTCTTTAATTTCTACAATGATTTTTAGTTTGTAACCTTCTGTGATCTCAGTGAACCAGTATGTGATGTGACAATAACTGATTTCTCTAACACCCTAAAATTTTACCATTTTTTCAAATATTTTAATGTCTGTCATGACGTAACTGAAATTCTTTTTCTTTTGTATGCTAAAATGTTGATGAAAACCCACTAGAAAAGTGCTATATATAACAGTGCTGTATGGGAAGGAATGTATCAGATTTAGAGTCCTTTTAAGAGCTGATCCTAAATTCGAAGAAGTCAAACAAGAGTGAAACCTACAGCTATTGAGGCTGTTGAATACATTCTTTGAATACACCTTCTGATGAGAACAGACCATTTTATGGTGGTTCTTCTAGAATGGAAATAAAGCATATTACACCATGGAATAAACCTGCTTTTAAAATAGTTGTTCACAGCTTTGGTACAGCAGGTATAGAAACACTGGAAATAAAGTAGCAAAGAGACAAACAGGGCAGTCATAAAAGGTTCAAAAGTTATTGAAGGTAAATAAAATTTTTCTAAATGCCTGACTAAAATTATAAGTGAAAAATTATGTTTGGGATATTCTTGTTCCTTTTAGTCTGTTTCTTGTTAAGTATATTACATCGTCAATTCTCTTTGTTACTCTTCACAGGGTTGATCCAGTTCAGTGGGAGAACAGGATTACCTGGACATCCCAGGCAGGCTGAGGTTATTTAGTGCACCAAAATAATTAGCAGACTTTAGGATAGAGTGGTCTATTTCTGTTCTTGGGTTTTATGTTTATTTTCTTCTTTTCTATTAAAATATTGTGATGAAATTTGTTCATTATTAATTTCTGAATTTAGAATTTGGAAAAAGATATTTTTTTGTGGTCCTTCAGGAACCATTTTCTTTCAAGTTATAACATACATACACACTGAAAACCCAATCCACTTTGAAAAGAAAAGAATAATATTTTTAACTTTTACACAGGAAAATATTGTTAGCCACTCCACATTTGTAAAACTAGATAACTGAATATGGGATTCAAGAGGGAACCTCACTTTTGTATATGTGGACATTCTGTTTTTTAATTTTGAAACCTTAGTACTTAAACATAGGTCATTGAACTATTTGGGACCTGGAGTTTTTGTTCATTTGTTCTCATATGAAATACACGCACATATTTTAGATTCCCTGTGTTGTTTTGTGTGAAGCCAAAATAAGATTCAGTTGCTAGAGTAAATCAATCTCATTTCTGTTTCCAGCGCTTCTCGTGATAAATCTATTAAATATTTTTTCCTTTTTGTTTATGAGACTGTAACAAACAGACGTTTTCCATTGCTTCCTTCCTCTCCCTCTCTCCCTCCTTCTCTTTCCTCCATTGCATTTTATTTAATATTCCAAGGGCAAAGACAGTGATTAACAACCAGCATCTCATCTGAGCTCCCATTTTCAAACACAGCAGGTCAAAAAAGCTGGTTTAGCTGAGACATTATTCTGAGATATGAAATTCTGGTCCCAGGTGAGGTTCTCTAGGCCACAGAAAATGAAGCCTGAGGGTGCACAGTATTTCTTAGCTGTACTTTGTGTGACACTGATTTCAATGATCCTTTCAAGCTTACTTATTGTCTACATTCAATAATATTTTCTCCTTACACTAACTTCCTCCATTTCCATTCCCACCTTAAAAAAAAAGTAGTTAAAAGTATAAATTAAAAGAAGAAAAAAAAAAGCACACCTCTAATACAAGCGTTCTATTTCTAAAATTGAACAGCCTTCTCAGGAATCTAAAAAAAATATTTTACCTTTTCATTTAGGACTTGTTTATCTCATGTTTTGAAACACCTATTTCCAGAATAATTTTATAGGAAACCTAAAAATAATATTAAAATAGAGGGAAATGTAGTAAAACAGAGACTAAATTCACAAAGTTCAAAATACTTATTAGTTTCTACACAAATTCATTATATTTTCTCATTGGTTATTTCACAGCACTAATAATACTAAAAATGATAACAACAATTTTTATTCTATAACCTAAATATGGTTTCCATTTTGAAAATTCCAGTTAAACTTCCTATTGTTTCTCACATAGTAATACTTCTCTTTTTACACCTGACTGGTTACCTCCAAAACCTTAGGTTTCTTCTAAGGTGAGGAACTGCTGGCCCACAAGTGTAGAAACACCTACTGCTAAAGACGTTTTGAAAAACTCAAATACACTACAAAAAGCACTCTAGCAGACAGAAATAGTCTTTAAAGTTTTGGTTGCTTTTTTCCTTTGACAAACATTAATTCAGTGCTAAAAAAGTCAATTACAATACATACCTCAAAAACATCTATCCTCTCCAGTACGTTGCAAGTACAAAATGAAAAGATTAACACAGCAAGCAGTTCTAAGTATGCCTATAAAGAGCTGAAAAAATGTAGACATCTTTTGTTTTCTTTTACTGAAACTTCTTGATCACAACGAGCATAAGTGACTGGTCTTAACTATTTTGTGATGCCCAGTTCACTTCCTGGATGAGTACATTTCTGAGTTCAAAATCTTGGACCAAAATGAGTTTGTTCCTATTCCTTTACAGAGGAACAAAAAACTGGTTTCTAAGCACTCAAATTTTAAGTCACCAAGAATCATTATTGCTTTCTGAAGCAGTGCCTTAACAATAAGTTCTTATTTCTGCCTCAGTACGTGCACACTGATACATTTTATTTACTGTTTCAGAGTTACTCAGATTTTCCACCATTACAATTAAAATTAACAGGAGATGAAGATTTACAAGCCATTATATGAATCTGATATCTCTGCAGTTAAAAACTTTCACTGCATTCCTACAAGAATCCCGAGATTAAATACCAAGTCCTCAGATATCGCCAACATGGTCTTATAGATCTATATGTCCTGACTTTGTCTTTTCCTGAAGTCAGAAAAAGGTCACAGAATATTCTGCATGAAATTGGGACAGAGAATTTCTACAGATATATTGAGTTTTATGACAAAATCAAGAATATTCTTTGAGGAATAAGAGCATGTGTTCACAAGATCACATGAAGTCTGCAATTGCAACTAGGAAAACTTTCTCATTCTAATTTGAAGAACCATTTGGACTCTGCTGAGGTAATTCGATGTGTCATTGGATCTGTCACTATAGCGAGGCTTAATATATCCTAGTACAAACCTAATTTTGGATTAAAAATTTCTAGTACATTAGTAAAGAAATCTGCCATATGAGTTTTCTGTTCAATTACTTTCCTAAATAAGAATTGATTTTACTTGCTGAATACCCCCCTATACATTCTCCCTTTCAGGCTCTTTACATGTTTCTTCTGCTTTCAAGTGAATAAGTAAAAATTCCTATATTGTTGTGTTATATTCATAAACATCCTCAATGCCTTGACACTGCACACATCTGTGCTCACACTGAGCTCCTTTTTTCAGTCTCTGGACCCAGCACTTGGGACAATGACTCAGTTTCACAACAGAATTTATTGAACTCCTGCTGTCTGTACCACTGTAGATGTTTTTCTCTGAGGTCTACAAGTTACTGTGGAGCATGCATCCACAAAAAAAAATAAAAAAATTAAGAAGCTTCTTAATTGTTGTTTAAAGCCAGACCTGGACTGGTTTCTCCTTAGGGATGACTGGCATTCTTTGTGTTTGTGCAGACATGAGATTCTTGTTTTAGGGCTATTGTTTCTGATACCAATCACATATTCCTATGCTGCTGACAGTAAATATTATTTTTATAAAACTAAAAAAGAGCTCTGTCAATACACAGTAAGGACACCAGCTACATAAGGAATATATCAACTGAGATTTGTCTTTAGAAATGTGCAAAGAATGAGCGCGTATGAGTTCAAACCCACCAGCAATTCATAGTGCTAGCTGAAATTTTTTACATTGAAATGCCACTTTCTGTCTACAGTTAGAAATAAATGGAAACAGATAAGTAGTGTTGTAGTCTCCAAAGTCTCACCAGTTTCTCTATTTAGATATATCTCTTTTTGGCTCCTTTCTTGGAACCAATGCAGATATAGCTGATGATGGAGAAAAGTCAGGAGTTGTAGTAAAGTTAGCCAGCTCTGATTGAGATTGATGGGCTTTAATAACATTCTCATTCATGAAAGCTACTGATAATGCTCACACTAACTACAGATTCCAGATAGAGTTCTACACGGCCATAAACCAAAATATATCAAAAATGTTTACACCTTCATGAGAAACTTTATATTTGATGTGAGTTTAGTGATGAATATTTGTTGTTGACATAGAGACGGCCATGATCTCCAGCCATTCCTGTTCCCAGAAAGCAAGACCAATATCAGAAACTTCAAAATGGAAGAAACAGTGAGTGGATACTGTAATGTAAGAAAATGCAGTATGCCTCTAACAGTAGCTTTGAAAATTATTCTTATTGTTGATTGACCTTACTGTTGGGATTTTTTATTTCTTGAAGGTTGTAAACAAATGTTCTTTTATTTGTTGTTGGCTGTTGGTTTTCAGGGGGAGAAGGGTGCTGTTTTTTAAAAAAAATTGTTTATTTATTTATTGACTGGATACAGGAATATGGAATAAATCTGTGACCACAGTGGGTAATTTTCTTATTTTTGGGAAGATGTGGAATGAGAACTGAACAAAGCATGTAGCTGCTTGTTCAAAGTATTCATAACTGAATGTGAAATAACATGAGAGCAGATATCTTTTGGCATCTCAGTTAATAGCTCAGACTGCACTAATATGACAATATAATATATTGTCTTTGTACAATGTAAGTCTCTTAATGTGCAACTTCTGGTAATTAGAGTATCAACATGTAGAAACATGAATGGATTGCACCCAGCCTAGCAGACCTAAAAACAAAACAAGTTTTTAAGAATTAATAGTAAAAATACCTACATAAAATTAAATTTTCATACCATTATGATGTTATTATGATGTATACAATGGCAGTGTGCCTATCGATAAGCAAAATAAATTCATCTGTCTCTGAATTGGACCAGGAATTTCATATGCACTGATTTCTTGGGAAAAACGCATTTATAGTTTGTAAGCTCTTTGTATGTTATGCTTTACATATAAGAAATAAATGTTGTTATGTCATCCCATTCACTTCACAGGGCAAAGATGGACCTCTGGCTGTTGTAACCATGTTTCCCAGTGGCATCCCCTACTCACAGTATAAAGGATTATTTGCAGGTGGTCACAGGATTAATCATGACCCACCTATAGTGGGACCATGTAAGATTGTGCCTGCCTGATTGTCCAAATATATAAACTCAATTATCCCAAATGCAAGTTGAAATGTTGCTGCTAATACTGAAACTTAGATATAGCTGCTAAGCTGGTGGGAGGTGATTTACTTCTCTTGTTTGATCATTGTTCACCATATGTGCATACTCTAAATTGTGCAGGCTCCACCATAATAAGAAAAGCAATTTCTTGCTTCTGTCTCCTTTTCTGTCAAAATAACTTTTGTGTCAAAATAACTACTAAGTCCTTTGAGCTTGCAATTGTTTCTATTCTCTATAAAATATATGTTAATATTTCTTAATATCAATGTTAATTTCAATTACATTTTTTCCAGAATTCCAACTTTTGCTATCTAAAATATATTAAGAAAGAATTTTTATGATGACACATAGACTGTGTCCCTTTTGCAATGGCCTGTTTTCAAAACTGTAGTTGCCCTTGACAGGAATAAGATCTTTTAGCAGCATGTTAAAAACAGAGATAAAACATAGTCATACAAGTTTCATAGCCATGTACACCACCTATTTTCTCTAGATAACTAATACCAAGTACTGGTAAATTAATGTCTTTCAAGGGTTCCAGGGGAGAGAGGTTACTGCTCTTTTACTCTTCAGTGGGCTCACTTAAGAGAGCTGTTGAAAACTCAGTACAGATAATGGATTCTAATGTCACACAGGCTGAGAGGAAAGAGGTGTGCAATTCACACATTTTGCTCTAGTGGTAGTATTGATTCTGTCCTGTAAACCAACTTGTTCTCACATAAGACAAACATAAAACCGTCTGAACTGAAGTGCACCAATCTGTCCAAAGCATCTGTTTCTGAAGGAAGAGAGAGAGAGGAAAAAAAACAACCTGGAATAGCAAGGAAGGACATAACTTTCTTTTTCTTCTGCTAATGGTCCCATCTGTGAAAACAAAGGGTGTGAAAACCATCAAAAACATCCAGGAACTTTTGCAAGGTGGACAGAGAAATATGCTTTCGTTCTGACAACCTTGAACTTTCAGAAAGACGTGATAGAGAAGAAACTAGATGGTGGGAAATATGGAAATAGCAAAGAGGGCATTGGATGGTGATGTGGTTTAACCCCATGTAGCAACAAACCCTCACACAGCCACTTGCTCATTTCCCAGCAGTGGGATGGAGCAGAGAATCAGAAGAGTGAAAGCGAGAGAACTCGTGGGCTGAGATAAAGGCAGTTTAATAGATAAAACAAAGCCATGCACACAACCAAACCAAAACAAGGCATTCATTCACAACTTCTCTTGGGCAGGCTGGTGTTCAGCCATCTCCAGGAGAGCAGGGCTCCATCATGTGTCGTGGTGACTTGGGAAGACAAATGCCATCCCTCTAAATATCTCCCACTGCCTTCCTTCTCTCTTCCCACTTCATATGCTGAGCATGATGACATGTGGTCTGGGATAACCCTTTCATCTCCTGGGCTCAGCTGGCTCAGCTGTGTCCCCTCCCAACTCCTTGTGCTCCTCCAGCCTCCTCACTTGTGGGGTGGAGTGAGAAGCAGATAAGGTCTTGACCCTCTGTAAATACTGCTCAGCAGTAGTGAAGACCTCAGGTATATTAACATAAACATTGTCAGAAAACATGTCAAAATAAGTAAACAGAGGTAAAAACTCTGATTTCTGGAAAACAGCAAGAAAAAATAACAAAACACTTCTTCTAAGTGCCTTAAAAATAAGCATAAGGAGAAAAGCAGCCCACACAGATTCATTAAGAACAAATCATGTCAAATCAATCTAATTTCTTTGTATGAAAGTTAACAGGACTTGTGGATGAGGGAAAGTATGTGACACATGCTGACTTTAGTAAGGCTTTTTACATTGTTGCACATGACATTTTCATAACTAAACCATGGAAATATAAACTAGATGATACTGCTGTTTGGTGAGCCTAGCTGGTTGGAAAACCACATAGAGAATAATTATCAGTGGCTCACTGTCAAAGTGGAGAGATTTATCAAATTGGGCTCTTCAGGAGCCTGTCTTTAATTTAATGTGATTCAATATTTTCATTACAATGTTGGATGATAGCACAGAGAGTAAGCCTATTAAATCTACAGATGACACCAAACTGTGACAGATGTGAAGACATTGGAGGACAGGATTAGAATTTGAAATGGTCTTGTCAAGTTGGAGAAAAAAGCCACATGTAAACCACTAATGGCAAATGCAAAACTCTATACTTAGAACAATAAACTCCACAAATCCATGATGGGGAATATCTGTGTGAATAACAGCATTGTCTGTGCCAGACCTATTTCTGTTTAAACAGGAAATCTGCCTATGTCTAAGCACTGCTGCTATTCCCAAATTCAGTATCTATTAGATGAGACCAATCTGGCTTGCCCAAACATCCATTGCTCATTTCCTTCTCTTTGACACAAAGTGCTTTGGAACAAGTTCTATGATCCAGAGATTTTCTCATTTCTTCTTCTGTCTCATGTGCCATACTCCTTATCAAAAATGACTGCCTCTAAAGAGCCACAGAGTATTCCCTTGCTCCTCTCCATTTGGAACCTCGATATTCTCATCTTCCACCTCCTAGTTCTCACCAGCTTCTAAGAGATATAAAAAATAGCCCTTCTGCAAAGTGTTAATTCTTCCTTTCCATTTTATCTTTTCCCAGTTCTCTCCTGATTGTCTCTGGTTTCTCCATTAGTTGTGCATCCTGTAGCTCTTTCTTGTTCCTGAACTTGCAATATATTAGCATCACACAAAGACCTATGCATTAGCTTTGTAAAAAAAAGAGAGGAAATCTTAAGACTCCTAGTAGGAAATTTTCACTTGAAAAACTGGGATTTGTTCTAAATTACTGGTGAGATTCATGTGGCCTTAAATACCTCAGAGCAGGCTCTCTGTTCTTCAGTTTTTTGTTGAAGACATGATCAGAGCAGCTGTGTGTTGATAGCAAGATCCAGCGGAATGTGGAACGTGGTTTTACAGATGCGTATCTTCTAAGTACCAGATAACTCACAGGCACAATCTGGAAATTCCATAAGCCACTCATCTTCAACCTATCTCTTCCACAACATGGAACACTTATATTCAGTTATGTTGACCAGATCAAGTCCCAGGTTTGGCAAGAAAAAATTTTTCCATTCTTCCCTTTCCCTTTGCCTGAAAATCATAACTTCACAGACCATTCTGCTCCTACTTAATCATGTCCCCAGAAACTTTCAGGTTAGTCATTAGTTGTAATGCTGCTGAATATGGATACAAGTCTGCATCGACAAACAAAATGAATTAAAGTAACACAGAAAAGGGTTGACTGCCAAAGTTGTAGTTAAGCACTAAGAAACTAAGACTGAAAAGCTGAAAATGAGCCATCAGTTCCATTTTGCAACAACAAAAAAATGAAATAGCCTTAGTGAGATGTAAAAATAACAGATTTTCTTGATAAAATATGCACAAAACCTTAAAGAAGTTGTGGATGAAGAGGAGGAAATCCAAAGGGAAGCAAGGGGAAAGATCAGAGTGTTAGAAAATATGTAGGATGATACAACAGTGAAATTGTTCTTCCTAAAGATGTGAAGATTTGGGAATACTTTTCTCTTAGTTTTGTGACTTTCTGTCAATACCATCATATTCTCATGAATTAACTCCTGAACTTTCACAACTGACACATACCAAGATAAATCCCCTCTAAAAGACAAGTCTGTGCATTTGTAAGCCGTACTGCATCACAGTAGTAGTGTAGTAGTAGTGTAGTAGTACTGTAGAACTACTGGGTCCTATAGATCAGTCTTCCTATCTTGTTCCAGATCATTCTAAACAATTGTTGTATAGATTTTTGGGGGAAAATGTCTTGGATTTGACTGGTAAATGTATAAATGATATGTCTTCTTCCTCACCACAAGACTCATCTGACATGGTCTTGAAGCCCTATGCAATAACTTAAAAATAAGTAGGAGATGCATGGCCCTCTTTAAAACAATTTCTAATTGATTATCTGCTTGCAAATGACAGGTTTAGATACCTCTGTGACTCCTGTTAGGATAGTTTTTAAGACAACCTGAGGCCATGCATGATTGCAAAACAGCACTTTTGACTTTACAAACAGTTTTTAACTGCATTTCTTCACACCCCAAAAATAAAGAAATTATGCCCTTTATCTTTTCATTGTATATATTTCCTCTTTTGTCAGAAAAAAAAAGAGATAAAAAAGCCTATATATCCTGCACTATTAATTATAAAGACGAGAATATAAATCTCACTTGATACTGTAGTAGGGAGATGAGTATGCAACTCCTTCGATTAAAAGGGAGCATCACATTGAGAAATCTACAAAAAGATTCTCACATAGTTAAGACAAGGCATGACAGTCCCTGAGTCTGATCTTATTCCCTACCCTTTAATTTTATGCTGAAGGTAAAAGTCATGCATGGATCAAACCACAAAGACATAGCTGAGTTAAGAAATTTTTTTAAACTGAAAATTCAATACAAAAATATAAAAATATAAAAAATACACAATAATTGTTCAAGCAAAGACTGCAGGATTAGTGGTTTTAATGACAACACTTGTAAATGCTGGAAATTTACAGGTCATAAATATGAAGAAGTGATTAAGCAGCACATTTCTTACCTAAATATTTTTGTTCTGCTGCAAACTAACGAAGAAGATATTTTGCCTGTCAATAATTTCTACTGGGTAGTATAGATTCATACTCAACAGTAATTGCCCAAGATTTTTAGTTCCAAAATCATTTATGAGGTTATTTCTTGATACATATATATACTTTTTTTTCAGACACACATGCATCTA
This sequence comes from Lycocorax pyrrhopterus obiensis, assembly GCA_014706295.1. Classification (NCBI taxonomy): domain Eukaryota; kingdom Metazoa; phylum Chordata; class Aves; order Passeriformes; family Paradisaeidae; genus Lycocorax; species Lycocorax pyrrhopterus. The sequence continues at coordinate 87,806,985 of JACSVZ010000002.1, forward strand.
ATTCGTATGCAAAATTGCTAAAGGGAAAACCTCCCACATCAACATCTTTACAAAAAGTCTTCTTATTCGGGTAACTCAGCTGGAGACACTGAAATCTAACTGAATACCTTAACTAGCAGTAACATGTTCATTTAAATCAGATATGAATTAGTATCTGTGTGTTCCTTCTACAAAATCAAAAGTGAAGTAGGATTATTACATTGCATAGGTGGAAACAAATTTGTTAAACATGAGGAGTTTTTAATGTTGATGATAAAAAAAAGTACAGGACTACAAAGCATGTTTGTGCCAATTCTTAGTTAAATAAGATTCATTTCAACTTGCTCCTTTGGCTATATATCCCTTCATATTCTGTGAAACTGGTGGACATCAGCTACTAATCACGTAATCACATATTAAAACCTGTGCTTAGATATGTTTACTTGACGCATTTTGAAATTCTATATTTTGCTTCCTGATCATTTCAGAAATTGAGTTAAATTTACTGTACAAGCTCTGTCTCTGAAAAGTTGTAGTACACATGTTAAAAAATTAAAAGCATTGACAAAACAGGTGAAAACATGTTTTAAGAAACATGTCTTGAAATCTGCTACATGGTAGAAGATCTTGCCAAATATTGAAGATTTTCAGGGCAGTTTTTCAAAACATAAAAGCCAAATCAGCCAACCATACACTTTTCGTATAGTCCTGGCTCCTGGCATAAAAAAGGTTTCAGAGTTTAGGATGTTTGCTGTTAACAGACCATTTTCATAATAGAAGATAGATTCCTAAAGAACGTAATGCATTTGAATATTGTTGGTTTCTCAGGATCAAAATTAATAAAATAAAGTGAGAAGAGGACTGTGATGTTGCTAATCAGACAGCAGAAATAACATTTCTATAATAACATCTACCTTGAATTCTCAAGATTATTATGAACAACTTTAATTGATAAAGTTGCGTATGTTTTTTGATTTTTTTTTTATATTACAGACAGCAGAGTGTAGGTACCCTGAAGGCATTCTAGAATTTTGCTAGGAAAACAATTACAATGGAAAAGTGTACATTGAAATTAAGCATGTTTTCTCTTTTCCTATCTATGATCAAAAATGTGCTTGAGTCAATTTCCCTACTCCTTACTGCACAGAGCAGGCTCAGAGCATACAGACTACGCATTTCAAATGAAACTAATTTGGAATATTCGCTCTAAGAAGGCACCTAATATTCTTCAGCTGCCAAGAGACTTCCAGTACAGGAGACAGACTAGACCCAGTCTGAATAACCCTCCCCAAAACACCTATACAACATGGGCCTTGGGTTCTCAGCACCAATTGTTACATATCACAGATACATTCCTATTTATGTGTACTTGGTAAAGTCGTGGTAGGGTCTGTCATCAAAGGCAAAACTGCTTCAGGCTATGAGATTTAGAAATTCAAGTTCTAATTTCAAGACACCACTTACTAGTTCAGCCCCCCTGAGCAACTGAGGCCTTTGAGACCCGTCTTGCTGGTGATTTTTTTACTAGGGGGAAGCATACACAAACTCACCGAGCCCTGATGTCATGTGCTCATTATGCTCATGGTGAAATAGCTTCAGCAGAACAGAATTTAATCTCCAAGATCCAGTTACTTGCTGAGTAGTATATACTGCACTTGGATGAGAAAAACCTCGGCTTGGGTTTCTGCTTCAAACCAGAGAGACTTATGGTTAAAAAGTAGGTCTTTCAGCACCTAGATTTATCTTCTAGGGCACACCACAAGGAATTGCTTCAGTATCAAGTTATATTTGCTCTAGTCCAGTCAAAGTGGGAGGCCAAAACAGCAGAAGGCAGCTTAACTGTAAATGGAAACTGAGAAAAATATTGTTCTCTGCTTCGAGAAGCCAGAAGACGTTGACTGAGGTTACGTCAACAAAATAAAACATCCTATCTAGAATTTATAATAATTATAACCATTTGATTGAATGATTGTTTCAATATCCAATTTTTTTTCAGTATGCCTTTTCTAACAGCATTTTTGTCACTATTCTCGATTAGTTCTAATCAGACAGAAAAAGACATATTTTAAAAGCAAACACTCTTCAGTAAGAGATGGAGAAAAGTAGCTGTGATCATGCCTGTCTTGCTGAATGACACAGAAAATCCATTGTGCAAGTGAGAATAGAAACCATATTTTCTGAGCCATAAGCCTGTAAATTTAATCAAAAAGTTATTTTTATTCTCTATTTAAGTATAATTATCATTGGCTATGAAAAAGCACTTTACCAAAATAGTTTGTGGAGTAATAGGTAAGGAAAAAAGAAACTTGTAGTTAGTTTTTGAATTAATAAAAGGAAAAGTTTAATATATATGCTTGGAAAATATCTAGCACGGTTAAACAAGATCCATGTGAAATATATCCAACCATCTAAAAATGAAGGCAATTAGCAGCAATTATAGAGCTTCTTTCCCAAAACTATGTATTGTAAATCCTTTTAATCAGTGCAAGCACCAATAACATCAAGCCATTGTGTGTCTGAACAGGAAGCCTAGTATGTAAGAACACTTTGCTTTTAATTAACTTTTGGATACCACTTTCTGCAGATTATTATCAGGAGAGGTGCTGCATAGAGGAAACTATGTATTTTAGGTTCCTATTAAAGGATTAATTGTATTTTTAAGTGCAATATGTTAATGAGAAGTAATGGTTGTTTGCTGGAGGTATACTCTACTTAATAGGTTGGTAGATTAAACAGTCCCTGCATTAAAAGGAATTATTGTATTTGTCATAAATACCTTTGAGGATAAATTTGCTTTCAACTGCTGGAGGAATTCTTTGATACAAAACATGAAGGATTACATGAAGGTGACAGGAGAGGTAGTCTGCATCTGTCAGGTGTGCTCCTGATCACAGGCCAAGAAAACTTACGAAGTAACCTGGGGCATATTACATTTAGAAACCGAGCCCTGTTATCAAAAAATCAAAGAAACCGATGTAGTTGAATGTTTTGTATTTGGAAAGGGGAAGGGAAGAAGTAATGCATTTGGAATTTACTGTGTTTCTGTGCTAGCTGCTCTTTTTCTGCTGGGCTCAGTAACCCCTCAGAGGGCAACTGCGTTTATAACAGTATCTGCTACTGTAGTGTAAAAATGAAGCTGCAAAAGTTAAGTTCTCAGTTTTTTAACACAAGGCCTAAGCCATGACCACAAAGCGTAATTTAAGAAGGGGAAAAAACCAAACCACCCAACAAATGAACAAACAAAAACAAACAAACAAACCCCCCCCAAACTTGAGGAAAAAAACCCCGAAGGCACTATCCCGAGTGAATACTTTTCATCTGCTGCTTCAAGACTGGGTAGTTTCGTATGAATTATTTTTCATGGGAATTTTGCAAGAATCCCTTCTAACCCCACCCACCCTTTCATGTTGGATATGGTTGTTAATTGTGCAAGGGCATGGGTGGGGGGAAAATTACTACTGTGATTTTGGAGTAATATAGTTTCTAGAGCAAGAGCTTCTTTTTTTGCAAGTGTATAATCTAGAGTAAGCCTTTTCCTATAAAAGGTGTAGACTTGATTTTCTTTCTGTCAAGTATACCGCAAACTATATATAGTTTGTTGACATTTCTGTAGACCCAAAGAGTGAGACCGTAGGGTGAAAGGGGGACTAAGATTTGGTTTGGTTGTGCAGGGAGGACTGCACAAGTGGACAACCATATTATGAAGTGAGTGTATTCACATACAGTATAGTGCCAAGGAGAGGGAGAAGGAGGTAAACTTTAGAAGGCCCCATAATGAGAAAGAAAAATAGCTTTATGTTATAAACTGCAATGAAGGTTGGAATCACAGAGAAGGAAATATAAAAGAGCATAATGCAAGAGAAAAGATGTTTGGATACTAGTAAAAGAAAAAAAAAGTGTATTTATGGTTATACATAGTTTATTTAAACAGACTTGTGAAAAATTTTTTAACTTAATTTGTGTTTGAATACCAGCATAACAGTGCTTGCAGTTTTCAAAATAAATTTTCAGTGGTACTCTAAATGTTGAAAGAAGATGAGACCCTCAGTGTCTTCGAGTGTTACGGGATGAAATTAAGGCGTGCTACTGGAGAGAGCGCGGATTTAGAGGAAAAGCACTGGTCCCATAACCTTCTCCCTGAAAGAAGGATTTAGAGGAAAAGCACTGGTCCCATAACCTTCTCCCTGAAAGAAATCTCTCCTCTGCAAACCTGAGACACTTCCTTTCCTGTTTCAAGAGGTACTTCAACCCTCACACTTCATGACAGACACCTTTTTCAGAATAAAAGCTTAAACTTTCCTTAAGTATGTTTAGACTTGAAAAACATAAGAAAGCTACAGTTGCCTTTGTTTATTTGTTTGGTGAGCTCTTTTCATGCTGAAATTGGCTTGTCAAAGAAAACAGTCTGTGAGGCCCAAACAAAAAGTTTAATAGCTCTTGATGAATGATATTCCATTTTTTTCCCTAAAAAGTTCTAGCTCTCTGTCATAAGGAGGGATACAAGACCATGCAAGTATTTTTGACTTGTCAGCTTCTTCTATGATTTTTTCCTGTGAAGTTGGAAAACAAAAAAGTGCAAAAATTCTATTTTGTTGCAAAGCTAAGTTAAAAGATCAACAGCTGTTTCTCTTTAAAATATACACATAAAATGCTACCATGCTTCAGGATGTAATTTATGTGTTATTGTTTCTTGCATGGAAATTACTAGAATTGTGGTTTCATAAGCTGTGATATTAATTAAAGCTTAGTGTTAAGTATATGAAGGCCACGAGAACCAAATTCTTAAAAACTCTAATAGGACAGAAAATAAAGTGATAACAAGTAAGTCTAATATGCAGTATGAATAAGGCATCCCTGCCCATGGCAGAAGGGTGGAAACTAGATGATCTTTAAGGTTGCTTCCAACCCAAAACATCGATTCTATGATTATGACTGCACGCTTTAAAAAATGTAGGAATCAATAGAATGTTTACTCAAAGATCTAAGAAATAGAACTTGTTTTCTGAACGGTTTAATAAGAAATGTGCCAGGGTAAGTGTTAAATCTGTTCCTCAGTCTCATTAGTATTTGTCATCTGAAAGTGTTACCAAGGAAAAGAAAGTCTAAGGTAGTCTAAAACAAGGCCAAAACGATTTATATTGGCAGTCAAAGCCAGCCTGCCAGTGCAAGTCAGTTTTTCCGACTCTTAGTCAGTGAGTCAAATAAAGAGAAGTGAGTCTGCTCAGATGGTTATTCCTGAAACCAATTAAAGACAATTCTGAGGTTCTTTCAACTTATCCCATTATAACCTTCAGTAAACCACCACCTAATTTTTTTATTATAATTATTTGTGTAAATGCTAGCTCATAGACAATTAGTGTTCTCCGTAGGAACTCACATACTGAATTGACTTTGTAGAAAAGTATTGCATAAAGTTAAATGACTTTAGGGATAAAGGAACTTTATACAGGATGGTTTTCTGAATCTATTCAGCAAGCTATAAAATCCTAACTAGCTAGTTCTGAAAACAGTATGTCTGGCTTATGAATTTAGTGGCTTGAGAGTAGAGCTAGGGGTAAACCTGAAACACTGAAAATTTATTTGCTGTCTTTGAAATTAAATAATTGCATTGGTCTGCAAAGTCTGGGACGCTTTTTTACAGTTTCAGCATTAAAATATTTTTACCTGTTTCAAATTCTTTGTGTTCTCCCTGGTAATCACAATTCCTTCTCTGCATCAGCTGGATAGATTCACAATTCTAAGGTTTAGGACAATTATTTTCTCCTTTGCAGTCATGTGATCTGTGGGAGGTTTCTCAGTATTTTTCACAGGTTTTGCACTATCAGCAGAGAACAATTTCCCTTAGTCCGACATTTTGGTTTAATTCCAGCTGGCAACTAAACCCTACATAGTTACACTCTCATTTCTTCCTGGTGGCATGGGGAAGAGAATCAGGAGGGTAAAAGATAGAAAATTTTTGCGTTGAGATAAAGACAATATAATACAGAAAGCAAAAGCCGTGCACACAAGCGAAGCAAGACAAGGCATTCATTCACCACTTCCCATGGGCAGGCAGGTGTTCAGCCATCTCCCAGAGAGCAGGCTCCAGCACACCATAGCTCCAAGGCTTGAGAAGACAAACACCATCATTCTAAATGTCCTCCCCCTACCTTCTTCTTCCCCCATAGCTATATGCTGCACATGATGCCATATGGCATGGAATGTCCCTAGGGTCAGCTGGGGTCAGCTGTCTCAGTTGTGTCTCCTCCCACCTTCCTGTGCACCCCCAGCCTCCTCCCTGGTGGGCTGGGTGAGAAGAAGAGAAGGCCTTTACTTTGGGTCAGCACTGCTCAGCAGTAACAAAAACATCCATGAGTTATCAGCTTTCCAGCACAAAACCAGCGCACCCGTTTATATATTCACACCTCTTCTTCACTCTTCTTCATCACATTGATGATTGTTCATCTACATTAGGATGCCTGACTGATTTGGAGAGAATCCCCAGAACAAGTCACAGGTCAGTCTAGAAATTTACCTTTTAATTTACTTATTTTAAAGATTTGTAGAAACTAATGAGTTCTGATACCACAGATACAGAGGAATGACCTCCCAACAGAGATACAGACGTTTACTTATTCAGCCCTATATCCTATCTCTGAAATGACAAACCAGGCAACAGAGATATTTGTCCTCGTTCCCCCATTCAGCATCTTCTAATGCATTGTTTAGGGACATTTTCCTGCTTACTGATTTGCCTCTATGAAAATCAGTCCATATTTTTCTTTCTGGGGACTGATCAGAAGATCCCTGAATTCTCTTTTGGAGTTATTTTTAAGGACTGGCCACAACCTTGACACCTTCTTTTCTTGTAATATTCTGTTCCATCTAAGAAATCAACAGTTTGTATCAGTAGCTTTTATGTTTAAAATGTAAGGTCCTTTTGAACTCTTTGATTAATTCCACTTGTAATATGTTATAGTATTCATGTAAACAGTTTGCTCTAAAAGATTTATCAACAGCTCTTTATTCTGAGATTTCCACAGTTAATCTTCTGGTGGAAAAAAAAAGACATGGATACAGGAAATTCCCTGAACTCCATCTTAGTGAATGTCAATGCAGGTGACTGACAACTTTTGTGATGTAGTCTTATTATCCCAAAGTAAGTCAGAGCTCAGTCCAGGTAGTTCTTTGCCTCTTCAGGTCCACAGGCCTGAAGGACAGTAAAGTCAACTCAAGGTTGATATAAGCTTAATCCTTGGAATTCTTCTCTGGATTCCAGATCAGTGGAAAAATATTTTCCCATTAATTCTTCCATGTCCTTACACAGAGAATCATTCATTCTCTTGCATATCTTAGAACTGTAGGGAATAGCATGAATCAGGTTCAGACTGTAACATGCAGCCTGCATTCAGTTTGAAATGTAAATATTTAGAATTGTGAAATTAATTTCACCTCAAGAGAACTCTCTGTGGACAAGCACTTGCAATGAAAAGAACAGTTAGGACTTGCAATTAAACTGTGGCTCTTCAATCTGTGAAGACCACACAGGTTACACAACACACTGGTGCTAGCTGGGAGTCTGTCTCTGGCACTGGGGCAGGGAGGAGGCTGTGTAGCCCTGACTATGAAGACAACAGGTGTGGTAATTTGGTAGACTGAAAGTTTATAGAGATTTTGCACAGGTTCTGCCAAAGTGAATGTGATTTCTTGTTTCAAGGATTCTTGTGTACCAAGAATGCCAAGATGGAGGTGCTTAACAGCCTTTCTCACAGCTCTTTGTCTCTAGTTGGTGAGTTCAACACAATCAACATTTATAAATGCCACAGATCTAATGGATCAATGAGGCAAAGAACACTACCAAGAGGAGTTCTCAAGAAAAAATGCATATATGGAAGAATTATTTAAATCTGCCATCCACTTTGCAAGTAATGCCAAAGGATAAAATCCAAACAAGCTACTAATTTGTCTGTTGCAAAATACTGCTATGAATGGTGAGAGTACTGACAAAAAGTGAACACACATACATGCAACTGCATAACAAGCTTATGTTTACATAATTTGTGCATAATATGTGTAAACACTAGTACCAGTGCAATAAGGTTATTAGAGAAGACCTTGAAATATATTCCTTTCTCCTCGGTGGAGAACTTCATACTGAGGGCACTATTTTTCCGATTATTAGAACAAAAATTCTCTTGTACCAAAAAGCAGAGAAACAAAGTTTTCGATGCTGGTACATAATTTGAAAAGGAGCCAGCAAGACTCCAAAAAATTCTAATAAGCAGCCATAGAAAAAACCACAGTAGGACATAGAGATATTTTTTTCTGAGTTCTTGAACCCTGTCTCCTGTGCTGCTTCATTACATCTCCCTAATATGTGTTCAGGTATTATGTCTTACATAGTCGTTGGCAACATTTTTAAATAGGGCTTATTTAACAGCAGCTGTCTGGTGTTTTGTTTCACCCACTCATTGTTTAAAGCATATTTTTCATCACATTTACAGTATTTAATTGAAACTACAGTCTTTTACCAGTGAGAGAGTGCAATGTCAGCCTCAGGTGGAACTTTTCCAGACTACAGATGCCCTGAAGTTCTTTTGCTTGTCCACACTGCTGATTGGGTGGGATGCAGATGACATACGGATGCATCATCTAGAAATGAGTGGCACATCAAATTCTCCTTGACAGAGCTACTGGCTGACCAGCAACCTCACAGATTAGTATGGCTGCATACTGCAATTGATGTGTGCCATCAGCTAAGTAGGTGTTATTTCATAATGTATAAAGCCACTTTACTGTCATGGCACTGGGAACGTATCACAGTGTTGGCACCTATCTCATGGACACTGAAGTATTTACACTTAAGTGACAGCTGCACTGATCAGATGTGGTTGGGACGGAGAACAGGTGACTACCTAAACAGCATTTAGATGTTGAAAAAGACTGTGAAAAGGTAACGAGGGCATTTTCAAAATTGTGAAGAATAAAGCCAAAGATGCTGAAGTATGGTGATGTTGTGTCTACAAAAAGGTGATTTTATGCTTAAGCCAATACAGACCTGCATACCCACCAAACCTGATTCATCACAGCTATTAACTAGACCCACAGCTGCATTTCATCAATGAATGAGGGATAGGGGCTTAAACAAACAAACAAACAAACAAACAAACCCAAAACTTGCTAATTTATTTTGAAAATAAGCTCTCAATAATTAGGCTGGAAGGGATGATTTCCCTCAAACACCTACCTGCAATTAGGTAAAAAGATATGAATAGTTAAGGTTGCAATGAATTTTTTTATTTCCAGACAAATTATATGTTTTGTTTGAGATAAAACTTATATATTACTTCCTCCTATCTTTATGTTCCCGTGAGAAAAATGAGAGAAAATCATTTCAGGTTGGTCCAAAATTGATTTTTTCCACAATTTTTCAGGTCAGCCAATGAAGTGAAAAATCAATTCTTCACACAGCTTTAACTCAAGCCCTTCTTGAATATAGAATTATTACTTTCCTCATGAGCATTTTCCATGGCATTCCTCACCACATAAATTAATTTATCTTAATTTGGCATAGATTAATTAATTTATCTTCACAATACTTTTGCAAAGAACTGGGACCGCTATTTTGATTTCACACAAGAGAAGTTGAGGTACAGTTACATTAGAGAGCAAAAATTGCTCTTTTGGATGCTCCCCACAACTACAATCTAATTTAGCGGAGTAGTTAGCTGTTGCATAAAATCCAGAGCTCAGAGCACAGACTATTTAAATGGTCAAAGCACATTTCTCATAGACATCAGCTTCCTCTATGCTTCCAAAGTGCTTTTGTGAACTGGTTCACAGGGTTTGATACTGGACACTGGAATCCAGTTAGCTGTTAGCTAGGAGAAATTTACTTTAAAGGGCCATCACAGAGGAACCAGTTCAGTAGCACAACAGAGTTAGAAATAGTTAAGAAGGATAATAACAAAATAAAAGAATATGTATCCTCTGTAACAGTAAAATACCAAGAGTGTTGGATTCTGCTGTGCTCCAATAGAAGCGAGGATACAATACTCTACTACGCGCTGCTACAAGCCATCAAAAGCTGCTGCCAGAAATAAAAGACTACACAATGAGGGATATAGGGTGAGACCATGCATCTTTAAATCATGAATACTACAATGATGATGATGATGATGATGATGAATGTTTGAAGACATATCTGCACCCAGATACCACCAGGACATTCCACTGACAGGACTGCAGGTTCAATGACATGCAAAAATTTGCCTATATTGTTCATCCCTATTCACATTTTTTAAATAGTACCTTGACATATTGCTTGAGATCCAAGGCAACTCACTTAAAATCATGTGGAACAAAATTCTGTGTTTTAGTAAAGCAAAATCAAACTTTGTGATTTGTCTATCTCAACATCTTCCTTCAGTCTCATTACGGCACAAGCAAAGTGATTTTCATTCTGAGATGTGATTAAACTCACATTCATGTGCTGATTGAGGTATAGAATCTTTTATTGGGAAAAAATATAGACTTCAGAGCTGGCAGTGGAGTGCTATAGTACTACACTCTGTGAGACCATTAAATTTAATCCTTCCTTCAGACTCACTCCAGGGGTGATTTCAATTAAATTTGTTCAAAATTTATCAGTTTCCTGCATGTATGCATAAATGATTCAGAGGCACTTACACGTTCACTGAAACAGAATGTATTGAAGGGTACATATTATTATTATAACTTTTCACAGGTTTTTTTTCATAAAATTTACCTGAAAGGAGCTTCTATTATACAAAACTCGAGTCCTCTGCATTAAATGCTCTTGCTGTTCATTTGGAAATCAAATCTATGTTTCAATGCAAATCTTGAATATTCCTTAGCCATCAAAACTGCCCTTTCCTTTGGCATGATGGTACAGCTATTTCCTAGAGGGAAAATGATGACATTTATTTTACTAATGACTTGAAAATCTGTTTTCTGTCCGCTGCTATGAAATACAACATTGTAGATTCTGATGTAGTTTTCAGAAGGCGTGATGGAGTTTGTGAATTCAATTCATCGTAATCTCTTTATTTTCCCAATTAACATTATGGGAGGTGCACTTTTGCACTAAATAAATACATCAGTGGTGAGAAGAAAAACAATTAATGCTGAACAATCATCTCAGAGATAACGTTTGATAAGGGGGCAAGCACTTAGTTCACAATAAATGTGTTTGCTCTTGTCTATCTACAAGAACCTATTAGACATCTATGTGCCCTGAAGAATTTATCTGCAGGAGCACATTGGGTAAGGTCTTTGTTTCTTAACATGTATCTGTACCTGAAAATACTGCTTGAGTACTTACCTGTGTGCCTGTTTAGGGATGACAACTTCATGCATTTCATACTCACAAAGCTTCCAAAGCCTCTGCTAGATCTACCTGTGGTTTGGTAGCTTCTCACATCTGCCCAATGGAAAAAGGAGAAAGGAAACTAAGTAGTCATTCTGTGTCTGAGTAAAAGAGCTCTGCATGCTATGTAAGTCAACTGTTTTAGCAGGAAGGGGAAAAAGACCAGCAAGCTGATACAAAATATATATTTCTACCAAAACATATTTGAGCATCTTTGGATGTAGCCAAAGGCTCAATTGTTAGCAAGCTATCAGGATTAAGCATTACATTTTACTCATGACCTACTGGATCCTGCTGCTTCCTCCTATAGAACAGCCCTCACTCAATGGCTAACCAACCCACTTCAATAAGACTGCTTATTAAATAAACTATCATTCTGACTGAGTAAGAGTGGCAGACAAGACTAGCATAGTAAGCATTTTGTTTTAATTACCTGCTATAATTCAATCTTTTTATGCTTTTGTTCTGATTTCTTTTCATGATTATAAACTCTGGGAGAACACAGTGCCTTTCTTAAGTTATGCTTTATAGCTTTCTTTCAAATTAACTTAATCTGCATTTTAAAGATGACATCAGATGTCATCTTCTGCTTCGTCACAAATGTATTAGCCATGAACCACTATGCATAATCTGACTAGCTAAAGCTGACTTCTTGGGGACATCTTCTCTACTCCCTCCACCAGGGAGCAGGGCAGGATAGTGGCTTCAGAGACTTAAGTGGTTCCTCTCGAATGCTGCCAGGACATTCAGAGAAAATTAACGTGCATTCATCTATCAAGCTACCCTGAGAGTCACAGTTGCTCCAAAAAACCTGAAAAAGCAGCATTGATAGAAACCATAAAATTCAAGGTAGCATATACCAAAGTTAAGATGTAAAAATTGCCACTGTGCTCTGTCATCTAGAAACCAGATCTTCTACACTACTCCATTCACTGCATCATTTTACTTATTTCATGCTGTAATTCCTGCAGAAGACTAATGATGTTAGTATTCTGGCTTTTAGTCTGCAGCAGATACAGCTACAGTTGTTTATTTTCATTAATTTGATCTTGGCTGGCATTATAGAAAAAACACAGCTATACATAAATTGTTTGTACAGTGACTAGCACCAGGGAGTATTGGCCCATGACTTGAGCTTCTAAGAATTACAGTAATGAAGATGATTCCCAAAGGAAGGTATGCTTGGCAACTTTCAGATATAAGACAATAAATTTTTCTACCTTCTTTGGAGATAGAAACCAAAGGGAAAAGGGGTGGTACAACTGTTGCACATTTTTTATATATAGCTGAGACGTTTCCTGGAATAAGTCCAGAGAAATATTTCATGGCCCAATCGTTACTTATATAAAATAAGCCAGTGCATTGAATAATTGCATCCCTTTTGGTCTCTAACTAAACCACATCCTAAACGATCTGAAAATTGAACCTCATGATTCTTTTTACCTTTGTACTTTTTACTAGTTTGGATTAAAAGGACATTTAAAATTTTTAACCTGTTTTTTTTTCAACTAGACACTTAAAAGCAGGTATCTGAGGCTTGCTCATTTAGACTCCTAATTTTATTCATTATAGTCCTATATTCAGAATTTAGGAAACAAATAATTTGATAAAACCCCAAACTCCAGAAAAAAAGTATTTAACTTAAAATTATGAGGAAGATTTGTCTGTATAAATTATGAAAATTCTGGCATCTTAACCTTTCAATAAAACAAGTTAATAAGTGAACATTAACATTTGCCGGTAGTTTATATTTTACAGGTAAAACAAATGATTTCTAAGGACTTTTGGGCAAGTGCTTGTCATTAATATTTGAAACAAAATTCTAGATATTTTTAACTTACAAATTTCAAAGAAATGGAGTATTTATACCTATAAGAAGCAGAATTTTGTTTTCAGGTCATATTTGCAAAATGCATGAGGTTTAAAGCCCCACAGTGTATTAACATCAGAGAGGTGCTTTGTGTTGTCACAAGTTGTAAAACTTATATGAGAGCACTGTGTTAACTCTCTTGTGCTTCTGTGCACTGAAGCTAAACAAATTAGGTATTTCACAAGGTAGATTAGAAGAGCCCTTAATACCTTAGTATATAAATGCTAATAGTGGAACTCTTAAATAAGGTAAGCAGAAGGAAAATTAAGTCTTAAAGGGAAAACCAGTTGTGTCTGCAATCCCGAGGCAAACCCCCCTGCAATTTCAATAAGTTAATTTACCCTTTTTTTCCTGGTAATTGAGGAAAGTAAGTTGAATTCTTTAGCAAGAAAATAGTTTAAGGTAATCAATCCAACATAAAAAGTGAAGGAAAAAAAAAAACCAACCTAGCCCATTTTATCCTGATGCATTTATATGGTTCCATAAATGTACCTAGATCTTCATAGAGCATTGAGAACAGGTCATTTCTTCAAAAGTTCACAGCTTATGATAAGAATTGACATATCCTTTTACTATTGGACATGCTGAAACACATCTTGCCATGACATAACATAACTCCATCTGCATCAGTCCTTCTTCCTCACAGCCCACTTTAAAGAATCATATTTTAAGGCTGGATTAATCTATTGTTTTAAGGGGAACTTGCATAGTTTGCTATAGAGTGGTTCCACAAATGGTATTAAATATCCAGCATGAAATGAACATAATTGCTGAAGTACTGGAATCACATCAATGATAATTCTCAGATATATTTTATACATATTTTTTCTTTCATTATCACATCATTCTGTTAAAATTTTAAAAAGTGAACTTGAAAAAATGAGAGCATATTCTAGCCAGTGCTGTTTTTTTTACCAAAGCCTGTACTGTAAAACCTGTCATAAGTGGCACTGAAAAACTCTTTTTAAATGTAAACAATTATATTACCTTCTTTAACTGGCTTTTCTTTTTCCCCCCAAGGGGAAAAAAAAGAATTTTGATTCAATGAAGCTTACTGAAATTCCCTTAAATTTAATTTACTTACCTCATTTACTTATTTTCAAATACCTAAATGTCACCATTTTTCCTTCGAGAGAGGAAAAGCATGTAACCCTCACTTTTAAGTTACCTCCATCTTAAATCTTCTGAAGGGCTCTTGACACATAACAGACACTCATGCTGCCACTTTCTCTTGGAAATCATGGGATCCTGATGAGAACCTTTATTGCATGCAGCCTCACAAAATAATGCAGCAAAGATGAATGCAATAAAACAGTGCTTGATCAGACACCAGAACACAGACCTAAAGTGTCTAGTCAGAGAAAAGTGTGTGACAAGCAAATTAAATAACTTATCTCTGTTATTATACTCATTTTCCTCTTGTAAAGAAAAAGAATTTGCCTCAGTCAACAAAATAACTTTAAACCACTTCCCTTTATCCTAGGTCTTCATAATAGCATTTAAATAAGAACTTAGTTAAATATGGAATTTACTGTTATATCAGAAATTATTAAGTATCTAGAGAAGTGGGGAGATAGTAAAAAATAGGGTAAAAGATGTAAGACAGACAGCAGTAAATTTTACTGACAGGGAAATTATTGGATTGAATGGTGACAAACCTAAGGCTAGCCTTCTGATTGAGCTGCTTGGATGCTCTATAAATGATTTTGGTAAAAAACAATGGTTTGTTCCTGAAACAGCTGGTGTTGCAAATTGAGAAAACATGGTCTACACAGAGGATGATCTGTCTGTAAGCAGGACACTTGCATTATTGGTTCTTCTGCCTAGCAAATGTAGAAGATTGAAGAGTAATGGGAAAAGGATGAAATTCCAATGTTCGTAGGACAGGAACATCACCCCTAGGGTTTATCAGGAATATGTGCTACAGACAAAGAACATATCAAGCTTTAAGCAAGTGAGGAAGGAGGCCAGTGCTAGTTTACCCATCACAACATGAACCCGATCTACTGTAGGGGGAAATAAAAGGGAAAAAAGGTAGATGTATTCTGGGACAGGTAGACTTTAATGTCTTTGTGCATAGCCCTGTGGAGAACCCATCTGAAATGTCATTATCTATTCATGCCATGCACATTCAGAAGAGCTGAATTCAAGTCAGAACACAGAACACACAACAATGAAGAGAATCAAACCTACATTGTAGCCGGAAACCAAGAGAGTTGGGGCCATTGCCCTAGCCAAAGAAAGGATGAACACACAAGGAAGTAGCTCAGAAGGCTACTATCAACTAGGATAAATTTAGGCAGGGAAGGACTTGAAGAAAAAATAAAGAAGAAAAAATAAAAGTGATCGAAGATAATACTCATGAGAAGGTGTGGGCTGAAATTATCAGATGGTTCTTTGTGGACAGAGAATTGAGATTCTGAAAAAGTCTTCCTGTGGCAGAGAAGACATAAACAAATCCTGGCCAGCTGTAAGACCTGCAGACTGTAACTGCTGACACCACTGCTTTCACCATGTTAGAAAGAAGCTTTTTTCTTTCCCCTGTGATGTTAATGATTGAAAGACAATTTTTTCCCCCTCAAAGTTTTAATTTGTGTGAGAAAGGCTATGTAAACTACCTGTATGAAAAATTAATGTTCTGCTTTTGTAAAAAGTCTTCTAATACAGATATTTCCCATGGGGAAGTTCAGCTCCATGACTGTATATGGCATGGGGAACTTTTTGTCAAAGTTCTGGAAGCATGTCAATACTCATACGTGATACAAGAAATTCAATCCCCATTGTAAAGAAATTGGATGTGTTTTTTTCCTGTCTTATTTAAACCTCCTTTAACAGTAGGTCTCACAAATTTTATCTACCTTCATAATTGAGAAAGCTGGGATTTTTATGACACTGATGAATTTCAAATGTAGAGATTTCAAGCATC
The DNA here is from genome assembly GCA_014706295.1 of Lycocorax pyrrhopterus obiensis. Lineage (NCBI taxonomy): Eukaryota > Metazoa > Chordata > Aves > Passeriformes > Paradisaeidae > Lycocorax > Lycocorax pyrrhopterus. The sequence goes on from JACSVZ010000002.1 coordinate 87,823,128, forward strand.
CAAATTTCGGTTCTGCAGAAGCTCAGTTTTATAAAGAACAATATCCTTTTCCATAGTCTTTGGCGCACAAAGTGTAACAACAGCAACTCTTAAAAAAAAAGAAAAAAGGAAAGGTTACTGAAATCCATATGAAGGCTCAATTGTTTCATTACAAGAACAGTTTTAGAATACGGGAGGCCAAAAATCAGACATATGTTGAGTTCAGAATTTTTTTCAGTCTCACAGGTGATCAGTGAGAGTTGAGAAGTCTTCATACTCCATTGAAGATGGATTTGACATTACTATGTTACTGGTGATGTCAAACATAGGCTGCTCTGGTTTGTTTTCCCTGTCAATTCATGCACAGGAGCCAGACAATTTAACTACTCAGGGGACAAGCTTGGCAGATGAAGAACCCAGATGCCAGTTTATAGATTTTGCTTTTCCAGCAGTGGCATTTGAATCTGGTTGGCCTTTGACTGATTTTTATTGCAGACATTTTCAAGCTGCTTTGTAGCTGGTCTGTAACAGGATTACTTTTCCCTTTGGAACAAGTTGTTGCAAAGACATTTCTAAGTATGAAGATTTTATATTATTTTTAAATATGATTAATGTTATGCAATTTCTGTAGGGATTGTTTGGTTTGTAAGATGGGAATCATTGCTTATAAACTAGATATCATAAAATACAAAAATTGAAAAAATAGCAAATTATTGCTCAGGTGGAAATAAGATGTTTGATGCCTATCCAATGCCTATGCAATGTAACCTATGGTTTTTGGTGTTTACACAAAAGATTTGAGGTTAGAAAAACCCAAATCCAAATGTATTCCTGAATTAGTGAGCTTTCCTTCCACAAATCCACCCTTGGCCTCCTCTCTGTCTTATGTAAGTCAACAAGTTTTGTGCATCTGTTATTGCTCCACTCACACAGCCACCATCTTGAAGTAATATTTCTGCAAGATGAAAACAAATTTTTCCAACCCTCCACTTTTTGAATGAAGCATTTATTACTATTTGACTCAACAGGAGTAAAAAAGAGACTTGAAGACCAGGCCAGAATACTGAACATTGCAAGCGAGCCCAAAGAGGAGGGTGAATCACTGCTGGCATGTCCTGAGTTATAAAGAGTGATTGGAACAGGTAACTGTGTGCCTGGTACTATACTTGTGCTTCCTAATATGTGCAGGAAGGGGAGGGCACAAAATGTCCAGTCTTTAATCAGTGGTATGTGCTTTATCAAAGAGGGCCTGGAATGCTCTCACCATCTTACAGTCACAAGCACAGAGCTGGTTTTGTGGTTTGGTTTGGTTTTTTTACAAAACAAATGCTCTGATATATCTAAAGCCAGGGTAAATATACATATGTTTGTCTATCATACCAGAGTGAGGTTCTATTCTAGAGCTTTGTTTCTGTTTAACTAAACAGTATTTCTTTGAATTGTTGCCTAAAAATGTATTACTATCTCCATTTATAATTATACTTTCACAAGTCAAACATCTTATTTTACTTTCTATGTTAAGATACTCTGAGGTATATGATTAACAGAAAAAGAAATTCTCAACCTCTTCAGACACATAAAACAGACCTTGGTACATGACTCGCACAGTTACAACAGCAAGATTGAGATTGAACTTCTTTTTCCTTATAGATACTGCAACCATGTCATATAGACTTTAAAAAATTCTTCTCCAATGCATTGGGATATAAATATACATTAATAATCCTTTCTTCCTTTCTGAATTATATGTATCTTTAAAAATATTTGTTTTTATTAAAATGTAATCTTCTAAAGCACATGATATTTACTTAGGCTCATGCTTTCATCATAACTTAATCTGTCATATTTCAGCTGGATTTGCTTTTCATTCAGACTTCTCCATTGTCCTAGCAGCATTTAGAACTGAAATCACACAAAATTTACAATATTTTTTCATGCTAAAGTGTACATTTAAAATATTTGTGGCATGATCACATATTAATTCTATGTATAATCATCATATTATAAAATTATAAAACCACATAAAATGGCTTCAGCAAACCAAAGATTATGTGTTCTTTATTGACTGCTACAGCCAAGTGTCAGATGAACAATTCTTTTTTTAAATGAAGAGGACTGCAATTGTTTTCTTAATAATTTTCTTGCTTTAAAACTTATCACTTTGTCTTTTCAAATACAGTGAGAAGTAACACGGTGAACAGCTCTACCAGCCCAACTGCTCCAGGTCACTCCATCACCGTTGGGAATATTGTTTTAACTCCCCATAATCTCTATAGCTTAACTTTTTTCAGGCATTACTAAATAAAACTTTACAATGTATCAAGGATGTAATTAACTTAAAAAAGAGGAAAGAAAAGCATAGTTAAGCTAAAAAAAGTTATTTGATTTCAAGTAACTTTCCATTGGGATCTGTAATATAGCTAAACACCAGTACTGAGCTTTGTCCTAGAAGACATTTTCCCTCACAGTGATGAAAAAAAGTGAACAATGAAGAAGATGGGTAAGAAATGCTTGCTTCATAGTTAAAATGTATAGAACTAGAAATTATGTTTCTGAACAGAAATATTCAAATAATGCATCACCTCAAATATGAGTCATCCACTTGCATACTCTAAGAGTTGGTTTTGGGTGTCAGGCATCCTACTCAAACCAGGTAGCATAATACCCCACCCACCTTACTGCCTAATACCGAGCCACATTAGATGAACGGGATGAAACAATTTCAGGTTACATTCTACTATCTACCCAAACTGCCACAGAAAGATAAACACATTCTAAATTATCTTATAGCATCCAATGTGACAAATACTCAAATACAACAAATGTATTTGTTGGTGGCTTGCCACAGGAACAGACACATGTTCCTAATTCCCATTTCCTAATAGTATGTGATTGATAGGAGATAAAATTAAAAGTGATGGAAGATACTGGTCTCATCCATACTGGTGAATTTCATGCTTGTGCAAGCCTTGTTCTTCAGGCTGGAAGGAGACCTAAGGCCACAACATAGCGTAATGTCTGCACATATAAGACCACTGACAAACAAAAAAATGTCAGCTATTTGTGCTAAAAGTGGTTCTTATGCCACACGTTGTGTACGATCTCCCTAAACATGTGCTTTGGTCATCAAGTGCAGCTCTCCTATAGCATACTGAGACACTGCTACTTCACGCTGACGTGCAATCCTCCACCTCCAACAGTTTCTCAAAGAAATAAAGAACTAAACTAACCTATTACAAAGGGTTTGTTTTTGTTAGTGGTTTGGGGTTGGGTTTTCTTCCTGTCTAAAACCCCATTTACTGCTCCAAAAATGTACATGAAAAAGGCTAAACATGCTCAAGCTGATATTGTCAGGTAACCCATGGAGTGCACTAGAACTGACTTGTGTTGCACAGAATTGCAACGAGGCAGTTCACATGAGGAGTCTGCCTGTGTGTGATTCCCTGACTGCCACCAGTGCTTTGTGCTTGCCATGGTGCCTACAGATTCCTTGACCCAAACTTTTGTCACAGACATATTTTCTCCTTCCATCTAGCTTTCTCTTTCCTTCCTTCTCCTTCCTCTGTGTTTGCTTCTGATGGACAAAAGAAAAAAACGTATTTCCAGGCAACTTGCTATATTTACAATCAAGTGACATGGCAGCCAGACCATTACTTATCAACTCTCCATTAAACTTTAATAGATTAATCATCAATTATTGAGGGATTAATGTTCAGATCCAGCTGTGCTGTCCCAGTTCAGTTCACAAGTGCCAACAAAGATACTTTATGGCCTACACTGTCAAGCATTCAGATTCTCAATCACCTCTTACTCTCACATCTCAGCTTTCTGAAGCAGAAAAAAGAGGATTTTTAAACTGAATATGCAGACAGAGTGAGAGAGAAGAAGAAATTTGAGCTAAAGAATAATTTTCCAGTGCACGGGATTGTTCTGAGTTTTGTAAATAAACATCTGCACTTAAAAACGAAAAAAAACCCCAAACAACAACAACAACAACAACTAACCAAACAACAACAACAAAAAAACCCCAAAGAAACCCAAACCCCAAAATCCCACCACTTGAACAGCAGCGTTTTGAACAAGGTAAAAAACGCTAATCTGAAACATATTATGCATAAATTCTATAACATGAACAAATGCATATCTGCCACATAGTGGCAACACAAAGGGACAGTGACTTATTACTATACAATAAAAGCAAAATTACAATTCTAAACGTAGCTGAACTTTGGATGTAAAAACAGACCAATTTTTATAATAGCTGCATGTATTTTTAAAAGCTTCTGAGTCACAGAGTGTACTAATAAGAGTAGCAGATGACTTGAAGTGGCCTGATACTTTCCCCATTAAGAATGAAAACTGAAATTCTGCACCATATATATATATTGTCAGCTATAAGTACTGAAACACAGGTCAAGAGTCAATAAGACTTTAACTAAAGGAATTGGTACTTAACTTTCTTTGGAGATCACTGTGCACATGCCATAAAGACAGGCTCTGTCAAGCAACCTTTCCCTTCCCCTACCCCTGCCAATATCAGTCTACCTGTCAATCCACCTGCCTATTAGTATGCTGCTCAAGGTTGAAAAGAACTACCAAAGCAGTGCCTCTCAGTCAGCTTTCATTGCCACAAGGAATAAACAATGAACAGAGAAACTTCAGCACTAGTTCATTATAGTCACCTGTAAACAATTAAAAATTATAAGCAGAGTCTGGCAGTAGGCAGGTTATTACTGAGATAAAAATTATATAAATCAGGGTACTGAAGCTGTCACCTGCAAATCCTACAGGGGAAAGTGAAAATGTATATTGATATATAAGGAAGGACACCATTGTGAAATGCTAAGTGTATTACCAATTGTTTTGTTAGCTGATTGTTTTCTTTGATGAGTCTGGGAAATACCAGATGGGAATAATTTTGTCTTTGGCTTTCACAGAAGATTCAAGTACACGGACGAGGAGATTGGAAAATATAAATTCATTGCTGTCAATACAGACCCCATATACGTTAGCTGGGGCTGAGCTATGAGATTGACCACATGAAAGGTTATTTAGCAAAAAATCTCCTGTACTCCTGAATTGACAGCCTACCGGTGTTTTCCAGACTCCATGAGCTGTGTGCATTGCTCTCACAGATATGCTTGCACAAGAGGGTGTGCTCCAATACAGTCTCCTTAGAAGAGACAGACGTTGTAGCTGCACACTGTAGACCAAGGTCTACCTCTCTGGGGACAGGGGAAAATTTTATCAAAGTGAGTTAGTAGTTGGTACCCGATTACTTATGGGTGGAATCGTTACAATGTCCTCAACCATACCTATAAACTAGAAAAACCCTGAAAGAGCACCAGTGGACTTTGCTTGCAGCACAACCCTCTGATGGATATTATGAGGGAAAATGAATAATGTTTCCTTCTGTTCAGTTGGCAGTGTATTGGAAGACTAAGAAAATCTGCATTAATTCCAGAAGAAACAAATGTGCAAGAGGACGTACATTCAGACTACCAAGTTGGTTTGCATTTCTGACTGTCCTGATGCTTTGAACAGTTATTTTGAAGTGAGTTGAAAATAAGACTGGTCAAAAGAAAATTTACATGTGTATTAAAATAATTTTACAAACATTTAATAGAAATTGTCACTCTTTTCTCAATGTTGATGGAAAGAATAGACCTGAAGAGCCTTTTAGGGTGAAGAAGACTAAGGCAGATTTTGTGACTGTTTCAAACATATATATATGTGTATATATAATTTTGTTTTTAGCTTTGGAATAATTCTTTTTTTCCTCTTTCTTTCATACATTCATGCACACAACAACAATGCATCTGACTAGAAATCATTTGATACATGTATTTGACATAAATTTGCTAGCAAGCCAAATACACAAGACAGTATAAGACTGTAGCTATACCACCTTGGGCTTTGATCTTGTCAGATCTCATAAACTAAGCAAGATTGGGCCTGCTGTGTAATTGGGATGGAAGACCTCCAAGGAAAACCCAGCTGTTGTAGGAAGTGGTGTTGGTCACTCAGTAGGTGGTATTCTTCACTCTGGCTCTGCACTGAATCAATGCCGTGCTAAGATGCTGCTGGTGGTATTATCTGTGCACCACACATAAATCTAAGATGCTGACCAAGTGGGCTAATTAGATATCCCCTGGCACATTTCACAAGAGCTAAAATTGTTAACTGCGGCAACCTGGACAAAGTCCAAACTGAATAAATACATTATGCCAACTTAAATATTCTCTACAGCTGCAACTAAATAAAGTACTTAAATACATTTAATTCACTGTATACTGTTTTGTATCATTTATGTACATTGTTAAAAAACTGCCACATTTTACTCTAGAGGTGATGACATTTCACTGTTGGTTGAACTAATTCCTTCATGGCCTATAAAACATGGCCTATAAAACACAGCCACAGTGAAAAGCATCTTGTACAAGTAAATATTTATACAGAGCATTTTTACTGCTATGCAATTTGTTTCTCAGAATATATCATATGCCTTAGTTAGGCCAAGTCCTTTTTGTGAACAAAAAATAAAATTAAAAGAATTGTCTTATATTTTTAACTCCTTACTAATTCATCATCTAGGTAAAATTCATCATTGCTATCTAAATTTTGGCAGATGGACAATATTTTCCTTTACAATGACCTAAAATTAAAAACAAAACAAAGCTTTCCAGGTCTTCAGAGCTTCAAATATCTTAAGATTGAACAGAAGTGTATTAAAGTTTGTATTGTGTATGCGGCTCTAGTCCACACTGTACAGAATTCACTGAGCCATTAAATAAAGTCCATTATTAAAATCTCAATGTTATGTGACATAATTATGATGAAGTTTGGAGCAACATCTTGAATTTTTATTGCTCTAAAATGTACAGAGTTAAAATTAAAGCTCCTTACTCAGCTTGGGATTTTAGACCTCTGATAACACTGTAGGTAAAACATCAGCAAGAAGCGAGATTAATGGCAATGTAATTTTCTCAGGAGAAAGAACCTCTGCTGTTAACATTCCAATTTAATTATTTAACTGTCATTTTAAAAAATTAACACATGATATAAAAAGCTATACATTGGATTACATTTGTATAATTTTGCCAAGACTGAAACTGTGTAATTCAACACAATTTTATTTGGCAGTATTCATGTGAAAGGAAGAATGTATTTAAATGTTCGTTTTAATGACATCTTGTTTGAACATGTCATAATAATTAAAGATATAATAACTTTATCAACAAAATTAGCTGTCAGATCACTATTTTATTGTTGATTTTAGAATATGATGAAATAACCTTGTAGAATATTTTTGAGGGAGGGAGGGAGGGAGAGAGGAATGCTGAAAAAAAATCAATGATTCTTAATCATGTTGAAATCACAGATAATATGGAGAAATGTGGACCATCAAAACAAAAGTAGCAATTCCTGTATTACTCTGTACTGATATAATCTGGATGTTCTTGAAGGAAATTTTCTTGGACATCCTCAAGATTCACATACAAAAGGAAGGGGCTTTTTTACAAAACAAATGGGAGAGTTTGCTACAAAGTAATCAAACAACTGTATTTTCTTAAACCAAATTTTATTTACCAAAATTCTGGAATCTCTTACTGGGTATAAGAGCACTTCATCTCACTCAAGACTGCGGGGAGATGCCTAAACTAATTTGTGAGCTAAATCCTAGAATCTTTTCTCTCACCTAAGCAACCAAGCTGGTCTTTTTCTTTTTCAACATGTACTTCAGTGTTTTCTGGCACATTTTATACTGAAAGGTGTACAAAATAGAAAATATACCAGAACAAATAACTGGAAGTGAAATTTTCCAACCCATAGTGAATGCTCTGAACATTAAAGTGCAGAGTTTAAGGCTGATGGATTTATTCTTTTTCTTTCATGAAATTTCAGGGGGAAAAAAAATCCATGTCTTCCTTTCTTTATTGTGGAAAGCTTTAAATAGGTTGGAAGTGGACTACAGCACCCATATACACACACATTTACACAAAAACTAACCTAGTCACTTTCTTCCACCTCTCACCCCTCCTGGCTTCTATCTAGACGAGCTGAAATAAGGGTTAAACTTGTTTTAAAAGACTGCAAAGTTTTTATTACAGAAGTTTAACAAAAGATGAAGTGAATATCCCTTTCCAACTATTTCTTAAAATAAATAAACAGGTAAAGAGCATCCATGTTTTTGTCATTATTTGTATATAGGTTCAATTCTTTTATCTTTAAATTTGGAGGAAACAATATTTAGTCACAGAAACAGAATTTAGATTAACATTAATTTGCCTATTATTTTTTAGTTCATATACTATTTAAAAATGGGTTGAGGTAGGTAGATTGAAGTATTAAACAAAGCTGTGGGAGATGGGGAAGAAAAGGGGAAACCCAAAGCTGAGAAATTTAAATTCAGACCTCAAATAAGCATGAATTACTCCTCCTGATGTTAGCGGATGTTTTAAAATAGATGTGGCCACAGATTTCAGATGCCTAAAGCTAGAGTTCTAAATCCACATTTAGGCACTTAAGTAACACTGGCTTGATTTCAAAATATATGTAGAACTGTAACTCCCACTGTTTTTGAAATAACAGTATTGTCAGGTTATATTTATGAAGTTATCTCAATGCAGAGTTGGAAGCTTAGGGATGTAAGTCCGAAAGTCATGAGCACTATTAATTAATTTTTTTCCAGAAATATAGTGATACATTTTAATGTGTAGCCAAAAATTTTATTTAAGGTCCTTTTCTAATTATCATACACACATGGTGAAGACAGACACAACAAAGAGATTTCTCTTTCCACGGGTAAAACCAAAGACAGGGCTTGGCAGAAGGCAAATGTTGCTGATGTCTCACGGACACAGGTGCTTCACCCTTTTGAGAGAGAAATAATTTAGGTGCTTAATTAAGGGTTCTAGACAGCAATTGTGGGTACTTAAAAAGAAGATTTTTCTTGGTTACTCAGTAAGGGCACGTCTTACCATGTTTTTATTTACCTGAGTGAAACATTCATTGAGAAAGTTAAACACCAAAGGATACAACAATGCTTCCCGAAATTTTCCCCAAACTCTGGGTTTGTAGAAAAGTGTCAATAGAAAAAAACAATTGCACTTTAGGAAAGGATATGGTGGATTTGATTGGTGGAAATGATTTGAGGATTTGATCATTCAATTATGTCCAATATATTAAAAACGTCCATGGATTAAAATAGCCTGTTTCTTATCTCTGCATATATTATATCAAACTACTTAAATATAAAAACTTGTCTTTTCCACATTAGGTATAATTTTTCTTCTTGCAGAAATTTTAAAAGTTTAGGCTTAAGCACTTTAATGAAAAATGTTTTATTTTATTGATTTTAGTTTCAGTTATATAATTATTTCTGTAACAGGCTATCTTTCATTAATTCCTGCTACTGTACTTTAATTAGGACTTTGTTCTTCAGCCATCGTGAGAGGTACTGGAAAAAGTGGGACATATATTTAGATGCTGCAACTCAGCATTGTTTGGCAAATCCATGGTGAAAGAGAGCTACAGAAATTTACATCCCTTTAAAATCTGATCTTTTGCCTGATTTTATATCCATCCATCCATCCATCGATCCATATGTTTAAGACAGAATGTACATTTATCAACAAGTTTACATTCAAAGATCCGAAAAAAGGGAAAGGATGAAAGAGATTATTCGTTTCAGCACACTTTAGACAACTATGCTAAAGTTTCAGGACTCTGAATAAAAAAATCTATAAATTAAAATCAAAATTTCCTTTAAAGGCAATTCACATACCCTCAGGTCCATGCTATCCTACAGTGGATTAGAAATGAGCAGACTCATGCCCCTTCATTTAAAATAAAGATGAAGTCAAGAGTTTAAGGGTTAACCCAAAAACATGTGTTCCACATTATACAGAGGAGAGGAGGAACAAGAGGAACAGGAAATTGATATCACAGAGGACAACAAAGTCTTAAATTCAATGTTGTGTTTAGAAGACAAATAATACCAGGACAGAATAACAGCAGGAAAGAAGTACTTATACAACTTAAACGGAAGGTTTTTAAGGACCTGACGGCTGCAGGAAATTCTTGCACGAAATTATACCTGCATAGGTTAGTTTCAGGATTATGATGTTTTAAACATTGTTAAAATGTTCATATACAGCTAACATAGACATTCTTTGCAAATGTATCTGTTTTCAACTTTTATGTCTACAGGGGAAAATAAAAAGTCCTCCACACTACATTTGCAATACTCTGATGAGCAATCAAATGCGTGATTTCCTAAGTCTATATACGCTTTCCGTGCTTACTTTTGTAATTATTTACTTTTCAGAATTTTATATCAACCCCCAACAAAGCTTGGGTCCAAAGCATTTTAATATAAACCAGAAATGCTCACATAAGATGATTCTTACAAATAATGAATTCAACATATGTATATTTGTTTTAATTGACCACAGACTGATGTCACAGATTACTCGAGATGGAAATGTACCTCTGTGGACTTATTTTTGTTTCCTTGTGCACAACACCCAAAACATTGCACACAGTCTGATGCTGGTATTTCCCTAAGTTACTACTGTTGAAGACTTAACCTCAAATCACTTGCAGTAAGTTGTCAGTAGACAGAACAAAAATGTTTTGATGTTTATGAAAAGCTATCCTGAATGCTCTGAAGTTACGGGGTTTTTTTCAGATTGGTTTGGAAGTGCTTCAAATAGAGCTTTCTTGTGGGATTTGACTCTTCAAATTCCATCTCCAGACACAAACCAGAGGTGGCAAAGATGTTTTAGAGCTTTAAAAGTCATATAACTCAGAGGCAGCTCCAGAAATCAATGCTAACAGAGAGAAGGGAGGTGTTTTCCAAACTGACAGTTTTTCCACTCTAGTTTCATTCTTACAGCCTTAATGCCAACACAGAGACACTTGTTTTTCTCCTTTAATATAGCATTCTCAAAAAAGATAATTTCAGTATTTTAGGGTTGACCCAAGTCTGGTAGTACAGTCCCTGGTTGAGTTCTTCTCAGCTGGAGGATTGACAACTATATACAGTTAAACACTGGTTCATGTCTCTGTTTTGTGGGACTTGTGCTTGTTGTGTGGGCTGTACTAAATTATAAAGTGCCTGTTTGTTGTGTATTGATTTTTGTTTGTTAAAGTTCTCAAGAGGTTGCATGACTTCATTCATACAGAGGAATACTTCATGAAATCTTAATCAAAGCAGCAGCTACATTGTCAAAAAAAAGAACTCACATTTCGATTCTCACTATTCCAATTGAAATTAGATTTTTGTTTACTTTTCCAAATTTTGTAATGTTCATTTTTTTCCTTTAATTCCTAGGTTTGAAAATTTATCATTAAAGAGCAAGTTCAACGAGAAATCATTCAGTATTTTAATATAGGCTATTGACTTCTTGAAAACGCTCTGCTCTTGGAAGGGCTTCATTCTCGAACTGGATGAAGAATTCGCAGAGACATTGCATTTCACTAAAGTTGTTCACTCATTCAACACAGATTTCCATCCATCATACAACATAAAAGTCTGTCTACTAAGAGCAATTAATTAGTCTTCCCACTCGCTCCTTTGACACTCACATTTCAACAATTATTTTGTATTTAAATAGCACACAGTGCTTAAAACCCAGCTGTACAGAGCAGAACACTGCTCTTTCCTAGTCTTCCACAAGGATGAAAACCATTCCATATGCAAGTCACCAAGGTAGCCCCTAATGGTGGATATATTACTGAAAAGTGTGCTAAACGTATTTTTGTTTTCCTCTTCAAATCCATTAAGAAACTAGTATAAAGGCCTCAATCAAGGGGTTGTCCTACCAGCGATAGCAACAGCAGAGCAAGGCACAGAGCCATGACATGCTTTTCCTTTCTCTAATACCTAAGACACCGCTCAGTTACACTTTGCAAAGGGGTCTCCAGCTAGCAGTTGGGCTTTTCTAACTCTTCAGTCCCCATTTACCTCTTCAAAGTTAAGAATGACAGACCCACTAGGACAGCATAAAGAAAAAAACCAAAAATCTGAATTTCAAATTTGTAGAATTTTGATAAAATTCAGAATGAAAAAAGTTCCAGGTGTCAGGAATTCCCACAGAACAAAACCCCCATTTTCCAACCCAGTTCAGTGAACTATTAGGTTCCTATATTTTATAGAATATATAAAAAAAGCTCTTCAAAAGTGTTTATTATTTTGTTTCAAAAGCAATCTCAATTCTACCTCACACTCCTGTCAAATACCACCTAATAATTCAGAAATGTTCAAGCAATGTTGATATGAAGCATTTCAGATATGAAGGAACACACCTGCCCCAGACTTTCCCATTTTTCCTTTCTATTTTAAAACAAAATGAAATCAGATTTTTACACTTTTCAGTCTTTTATTGCATACATGTATTTAAACTCTGAATAGAACATGAAAATTTCCTTTCCTAGGGAAAATAGTTGATGGTTCTTGACCTGCAATGTACTGGTATATTCTGATTGCTAAAATTGTTAAATATATGTACAGACAGTGCTCTTACTGCTCAGTTTTTGCAACACTGTTGGGTGCATGAAGTTGGAACTTGCCCTTTGGAGTTATGCTTAATACTGAAGCTAGAGTGGAAAAAAAAACCAAAACAAACAGAAGCACATTATATTCAAATTAAATTGTAATAGTAATTGAAAAGTTTATAAATGAATTGGAAACAAAAAGAAATAGAGTAATTTTAGATGAATATTGATCACCAGTCAGTCGAGACTAAGGAGGGAAAAGGAAAGCTGTGCAGATATGAGGGAATGAGAAGTTACATTACTGGGAAGGAAAGAAGGAGAGAGAAAATATTATAATATCTTAAAATTTCAAGATATATAAGAAAATATTAAACTGCTAGTAACACTTTAAATGGAGGTCTTTAAATGCTGATTCATACACATGTAATTACTGAGCTTCCATAGGATCTTTTTAACCTTAATTGAATTTCCATCGATTATTAAGAGCCTGTTTATATAAGGTGAACGACTACATGGATGTTCTATTACACAGCTGTTAAACCTCAGCAAATACCTTTTTAGGAATGATTTGGTGTTTAATTAGCATACAATAACTCTCCTCTTAAAACTAAATTAAATCTCTGTTTGAGAAACTTAATTTCAAGTGTTAGCCAAATGCGCATACCTGCAAGGTGGTAATTTCAGATTTGTGGTAGCAGTCAAGGTCTAGTAATTCTGCAGTGTTGAAGGTTAGAAAATCTGAACTCAATTCTCAAACAGGTGATTTTTAACCTGATTTGCTATGTACTAACACACGAACGAAAGACAAGAAGTGATCATGTTGCTGTTATTTTTCACTCTTTAATTAACTTTCAAATATGATCACTGAACAAATCAGTAAAATAACACAAAAATACTTAACACTATTTTTGCTGTTAGAATTGTAATGTTTTTGTGAATATTTACAGAAATCTAGTGTTAACTGAGGTTTCATTTTCTGTTTGGGCAATTTTTTCATCACAAGAAAATGAAGGTTCTTCTGTCCACCCAATGGGATTTGCCTTGTTTCTTTACCTTCTTTACTTTCCAAAATGCATGAAAAGTGCATCAGGTCTGTTGCAGTTTTGCAGACTATCAAATCTTATAAGTAGAAGTGAGAGCTAGGGCACGATACCACTACGCACTTGAACTCGGAGCACATCAATCTCTTTCTAGCTTTAGCATTAAACTTACTGTGTAAGCTTTGACCAAGCCAGGTTTTGAGGTGCAGATCCAAAGCCAAAAAGAAAAGGCTGAAGCCTTAAGGGGTTAAGGCTGAGAAAAAACCAAGACCACCCCACAGTGCTATTGAGATTGCTGGGTTTCTATGCATGATGTCCTATGCAGCTAGCAGACTGACTGCCTGAAGGGACAGAGCCTGCCAGAACAGCGTGCCTAGACCTAACCAGGAAACCACTGTCAGCAGGGAAAAATCCCCACCCAGACTGGTAAGAGGCAACCCTTAGATCCTGTCCTGTTGAATAATCAGAGTAGGTGGGAGTGGCACTATCACAGTAGCTCCTCCTATGGCTCTACATGGAGCAAGTCAGCTTCACGGAGAACTGTAGCTTTTTGAAACATTTGTTTTCCTTCCAATGCAAAAGAGTGAGAAAACACTGAGATTTTTAGAGGACAGAACTTTCATTTTCCAGCAAATTCTATGCATGTATGACAAAATATGGCCTGTCTTCTTGAACAAACACATTACACACATTGTCAACCAACAAACAAACTCAAACCAGGCTATTTCTTGTGAGTAACCATTCAATCTTCTTAACCTGGCCATCCACTTTCTTTGTCACTCCTGCACCAGTAGAAGACTTACAAAACAGCTCTCGGGGGTGCAGAACATGTGGCAGGAGAGTGTCAGAGTAGGTACTACTAAGTACTGAGCGCTCTCAGTGCTCCCAAGCTCACTGGTAGCTCATCAACAGACACCTAAGGTGCTGGGGATTTCCTACCACCCCTTAAAGCCACAGAGTTTCAAGGGAGCCCTATGGTCAGGCATCTAAATGCAGTTATCCCCTTCCTAGTGCAAAGCATAATTCGGGGCATTTGCAGCTTGAGTCGCTTGGCAGCCTAAAGCCCGAGTGATACTTTCCCTTCCCCTGGCAATCCACCTGCTTAGCACTTGGAGCACAGGCCAAACCACTCAGTCCTGATGGTCTTCTGAGGACTGAATTTACACGAGCAATGCCTTCTGGCATCTGTAATTAAAGGAGGAGGATTTTTGCTATTACTTTTTGAATCACATGAAAGTAATGTAATGTCTTTGACTGATGATCTACTGATGAGCTGCATGTGGGCAAGGATATTCCAGAAGTGGAACTGAGCTTGTTGTTAAGCTAAAACAGGATAAAGACTTTGCCTGACCTTGGTGTTACCTAGAGTGGGGCATCATTCATAATATAGTGGGGAGAAGATCTGGAAGAGGCCAAAAGAGAGGGAACCTTGCATTTTTCAAGATTAAAATATATGTTGTATATATTCTTCTGAAACATTCCCTGTAAGTTTTTATTAATAATGCCTCCATTTTACTCTGATTTGAGACATGGTGCTAGCCAAGGATGTGTTACTGGAAAAAAAAGAAAAGGTGAATTTTCAAAAGTCCAACACGTCGAGAACCTGAACAAGCCAGTAAAAAAATCACCTATTCATTTATGAATTTTACTTCAAGTGGCAATAACATCATTTTTTTTAAAGGAACAATAGAAAAATGTTTATTTGTTGGACTTCAGCCCACAAATCATAATTTTTTAGCTGCTTGAAATCCCAAAACAAAACCTGATAGATTTTGAAAAGCTCACAATGTATCTTATGCATATAACAAATCTTTTTGGATGATGTTATGCAGAGTAGACAAATATTAATCAAAGATTTGTTTAGAAAATAGTTTTGAAGTCTAGCTCCTCCAAACTAATTTTCTTGACTACTTTATTAGGTTAATAAATTAATTAATAAAATAAATAAATAAATAAATAAAATTACCCAAACATTTCAGTATACATGGCTAGAAAAAGGATTTGAAATAGGTTCCAAACTGTTTGGTATATTTTTGTCTCACTTCAATTTGCCTTTTTGTTTGAGGCAGCTACATGAAAATATTAAGGATAAATTGGATATTTCCTCATGATTAGTGTGTATTTTTTAATCAGTCGCATTTTTCTGGATACGAAAATAATTCCTATAGCTGTACAGACTAAGCAAAAATTTTCTTTAAAAATGAAAATTGACATTGGCTCTTCAATCATCAGTCTGTATTTTCATAAAGATAATATCTGATGCTGAAACTGGAGTACCAGCAGTACCTACCTTCTCCTCCCCATTTGAGATACAACAGAGAACACAGTGAAGAAAACTAAGGTTACTGTGGGGAGTGGAAGATGAGGATAAAGATGTGTCTATAGGGTGTGTCTGTAGACTTCGTTAGACCTTTCATGTATGTCTCACTCTTTACACATGGCTGTTGTCTGAACATGCAAGTGTTACTAGAAAAATAAAGAAAACTGTTTGCAATTAGCTTCTATGCCCATGGAAAATAGAACTGAAACAGAAACTTAAAAGCACTGACATTTCTTACATTCAACCATTTCTGAAGCTTTGCTACAGCTTCCACTTAAAGAATAAGAAAAAGAAGTTTCTGTGGTGAGAAGAAATATTAGGAGTAAGATTAGAGTTCTTTCTTTTTTTACTTATTTTCTCTTTAAATCCTGGCCAGTGTTAAATCTCCTGCAAAATTTTTCTTTTATCATGACAGATTACTTAGAACTGGATCCTACAAAGACTGGAACAAATCAACATTGTTAGTTCACAGGGAAAACCAGATTTGTCCTGGCCAATCGTTCAATTCTTACGAGTTGTGAAAACTTCCACTCCTTACTTCCATATGTGTTTATGGTAGCAATAAAAGCTCATAGTTTTAATGAGAAGCTGTAGTGAAGTTTTCAAGGCATGCGGGACCAGTTCTTGCAGAACTATCTGTGCTAGAAAGAGTAATTAGCTGCCTCAGTGATACAAGGATGGATGATTGTGTTTAGCTCCACGCAGCAGTGGAGCCAAAGCTGCACAGGCTGAGAGCGTAGGCAGAAGAGGAGATCTGTCAGCAAGGACCAGAGTCCTGGCCCACGCATGAGAAACACTGAGGCAGTCAAATATTGCAGCACGATGGTGGGGCTCACAGGAGCAAACAACATGGGGAACAGGGTGAGGGGACAGCCAGCACAAGACAATCCAAACGGAATCTACCCTTGATGTTTGTTAGCAAGCCATGATGCTCACAAATTATCCTAGGCAATGAAAGTGGAGGTCAGTGCCTTCTATACAAGGGTTCAGAAAAGTTGGCAACAACATTCAGCCTTCCCAAACTAAGAGGTCTACAGAATAATTTGGATATGGCAAAGTAGGGAGGATGTGCTATAGAAACATAAAAATATGGTGAGCAGAACGGGGTAGGAGAGATAGACTTAGAAAATAATATCATCTGGTCTAACCAGATGTCAAAATTTTCCTAAACAAAACAGATGTTCCTGTTCTTCCTTCAGTACTGATTTTTTGTGTTTCTTGATTTACTTCTGTTTGGCTTTTTGTTTTTTCCCCAGAAGATTGCTCTTCACTTTGTCTTAAGAAAAGAAATTCAATTTAGTGATTTTTGTTGTTGTTTCTGGGGTTTTTTTTTGGGTTTTTCCATGAGAAAAGTGAGACTGAAGCTGGTGAAGAGTCTAGAGGACAAGTATTATGAGGGGCAGCTGAAGGAGATGGGGTTGTTTAACCTGGAGAAAAGGAGGCTCAGGGGGGACCTTATCACTCTCTACAACCACCTGAAAGGGGGGTGTAGCCAGGTGGGGGTCAGTTTCTTCTCCCCAGGAGACAAATGTCAGGACCAGAGGAAATCACCTCAAGTTGTGCCAGGGGAGGTTTAGACTGGATATTAGGAAAAAATCTTCGCCAAAAGGTTTGTCAAGCACTGGAACAGGCTATCTATGGAAGTGTTTGAGTCATCACCCCTGGAGCTACTTAAGTAACTTAGGAACATGGTTTAGTGGTGGACTTGGCAGTGTTGGGTTTATGGCTGGATCTTTGAGATATTTTTTGACCTCAGTGATTCTGACTCTCTTCAGGCACAAAGGTGTGAGAAAGATGCAGAATCAGAATTTAAAATCTTTGCCATTGTTTTCACTCACCTTTTGAGTAAATTTTGTTAATTGGCTTGAGTGGAAATCAAACATTTCTAAGCCATTTCAGCTAATAACTTCCTCTGTAATTCTTGCTTCTTTTCTCCAAAGTGTACTACCTTTTAATGCAATCTAAAAAGCATCTTTGAATTAAAAAGTGTCTTCATACTCTTATGAAGGCTCTGAGGTTTACAGCAACTGAAATAAAGATTGTAAAATAAAAGTGTTGACTCAGTAATTTTAGTTTGTTATCACTAAATAATCTACTTTTGTTCCCTTCCATAGGTGTAGTAAAAGGCCCAAGAAACTTTTAAGAGTCTGTATGTGCAATGAAAATGAGCTAAGTTAGTTCTAGAACTTTGAAGCCCTTGCAAATCGCATAAGTGTTTAGTATAATGTATCCATGTTAACACCTTTAGCCTTGTGAGCCAATTTTGTTCCACCAGAATTAACAAACTTACCTATTAAAGGTAACAAACAAATAGCTGCATGCAGCAGGAACCAGGAAGGGGTGCACATTTCACAGTTTCTGACTGTAGTTCACTGCTTGCCAAGAAGATTCACTGTAAGAAGACCTGGGTAAAAATGGCACCAGATTTTAACTTTGGAGACATTTGATAGAAGCCTTATACACACAGGATATAGATAGACACACAGTGACTGCTACATGTATTAATAAAGACATGGCTGAATAAGCTAGCTAAAGCCACATAAGGAGGGTTTGAAAACAAGGTCATCTCATTCTTTTTTTTACTGAGTGAAATAGTTATCTTTCCAATTTGCAGGGTTTATTGAGTTATATAGAACCATATGTTATTAGCACTAGCAAATTGATTACAAAACCAATCACCTGTTATTATCACCCTGGAAGATATAGAAAACAAGATAAGCCCTAGTGATGGCTACATGATCTCATTTTGCAACTAACTTTTAAAAGGAAAAAATGTTTATTCTTGTGACTGTAGATAAAATTAATCTCAACTACAGCCAAGATGTCATTATCAATGTACGATACTTAAGTTAATCTGCTTTTTCCTCTGTGACCTATCTGACACTGTATATGTTTAATGCTATTTACTAGTTTGTCTCTGAAATGCAGCTTGGCATATTAACAGCTTTTTTTTTGTCTGATAGAATGAAACATGCAGTTGAGATCCCACGCTATTGAGTCAAATGGAAACAAAACTTCCTATAGCATGTTTTATTTGGTCTCAATCAACCGAACTGAATCTTCCATGGTACAGGTAAATGTATTTCTTTCCTTCAAAAATTGCCACTAATTTAAGATTTAATCAGAAACTTGAAAAAAAAAGTTTATGTGACATATTAGCAAAATTGCAAATATCATATTGCTTGTCTGAAAAAAAATGAACAAGCCTTTTATGTTAAAGGTTTTATAAATTAATCAGGTCACTGCGGACCTAATTAGTCTATAATATTGCTAATAAGGGTGGCAGATAAATTAATCATTTAACTTTCATGACTCAAATTCAAAATAACTAGCAATAGTGATAAAGCCAATACCAATTCAAAAACTAGGCAAGTACCCATTAGCTAGTGTAACCTCACATCTCAGAAAGGCTTTTAGGATAAAAGTTCACACTTACAGATTTACTGTGTATTCCCAAGCCAAGTACTCTCAAAAAAAATAGGTTCAACAAAATACCTTTGTATTGTCAGATCCTTTCATAGCCCTTTTTCTTTTATTCATATAACTAAGGATCCCCTGTACAAAACTTTCCAGACAGCTTTACCGGGGGAGATATTATATTTTATTTATTTATAAATAAAATAATAATATAATGTTTATATTATTTTATTCTGAATCAGGTAAAAAACCTTCTGTTTGCTTTTTGTTCTGTTTTTTCCACTTTTCTCGTAGCTTCCCTTTGAGCATAGAAAACTTGCAAATTTCTGAAATGCCAGGAAGTACTTCACATTTAATCCATCACAGAAGTAATCAGATGCTTAAATTATCTATCTTCCCTGGATTTTGTTTTACTTCCTTTCTCCTGATGCTGCTAAAGCTGAATGCGCCCAGATGTGTAATCAAAGTTTTTGCAGACACTTGTGAAAAATAAGGTTGTGCATATTTTTTGCAATAGAATCCAAGGTTAGGTGGCATATAACTTGCATCACATTGCATTTTTACCTTGAAATGTTTAGGACTTTTTTTCTGGCAGTTGTTTTTCTGATAGCAAATCCTACAGTTTAAAGCAGCCTACCATTTTGCATTATAAAGTTCTTGTCTGTTGCTTTTAGGATGCCAGACTTTAGCTGTTCAGATTGCATTTTCTACAGTAGGCATCTGACCTCAGACACTTTAGAAAAACTCAACTCTTACAACAAAAAAGCTTAACAGCACTGGACTGCTGATACAAGAAAATGAAAAATCCCTTTCACTGAGAGGTTTTCTGCATATTACAGCTTAATTTCAGAACCGTACCCACTAGGTAAAGCACCACTTTTTGTGTCAAGGCTGTCCTAAGATGTCCACTTCAGTACAAGCAAATTAAAAGCAGGCAAACCAATGGACATCCTTTCTACAAACCAGTGAAGGCCATGAGCATGCCCAGTGTAAGTTGTAAAGCATCTCTGGGCTGTTCCTGCATACTAAGCTGCATAAGTTGGGGAATGGAGCCACAGGACAAATGGAGTTTAGCAGTAAGGCAGAAACCAGCTTGCCACTTGAGTAACCAGGGTAAGACTGGAGCGATCTGTAGTCATTACAAAAGCGGTAGCTTTTAAGGAGGGATTTAAATGAGGAGAAAATTGTGGGTGTTAGTGCACAGCACCAATGTGCTTGAAGGAAAATGGATAAGCAGGTGATCAAGGCACTTGGTCGCAGGAAAATTAGCACTGACGAGACTGCCTGAGTAAGTGCTCACGGTCATGAACAAACGATTGCAAAATTTAGCCTGAAGTTTGTAAACACACACCAAAGAACAATTACCAGCCTAATCCCTGACAAAAGAAACACAAGGAAGATAAAAGTATTAATGTAAATGTTGCATTAAAAAATTAATTAATTATGATATTAAAAGATAAATGTTAAAATATAAGATAATATAATATTTTGTTAATTACATACTAAGTGTAGTTATTACTCAATTTAAAAGGGCTGTAATACAAGATGCTCTATTACAATGGAACTACTGTAAAGTTATTACTTAACTTCATTAAGTGAGGAAGAATTAAGTCCTATATAAATCATGAGCATAAAGAAAGGAAATGTAAGCTTAAACATAGCATTATTGACAAACAGTGTATCTATTGCAGTTCCATGGAAAATTGTATACTAGGGAAAAAGATCAATCAAACATCTTGAAAGTACAACATTAGATTTGTTATAATTAATTTTTTTTACTGTGGCTTATAATATTCTTCAAAGGTAAATGTAATCATTCAGTTAGCTTTTGAGAAGATTGTACTTTGCTGTCACACGTATGGGCACAGACTCTGCTGTCATTTGTTGCCAGTAAAGTGTAGAAAAGTTTTCAGCGTTGTTGGATACAAGGACGGAAATGTTTTTATCTAAACAGTTGAGTTTATATTGATTAATGAAGCCTTTTGGCAGGTGTAATTGTCAAATTTGTGTGGAAATGTATCTTTCCAAGGCTCTCCATTTTGTGAGGATAAAAGCCTGTAGTATGGAAGCACATTTCTCTAGTGATTTATTACATTATCCAATAATTTTTTCATATAGAAACCATAGCTCTCAAGATACCTTAATCACAAAGAGAATTTTGATGTTGATGTGAGCTCTGTGAATGAACAGTTCTGGTTTATTCCAGACATCCAAAAAGAACCTTTTAAGGAAATTTAAACTTACAATAAATACCTTTATTTATTACAAATAAAATTCCAAATTTTCATGTAATATTTTTCAAGCTTGCAAAATATCCAATACCTCATCTGAGAGAAAGACAAAGTATTGAAATGGCAGAATGTCTATTAAGGTATGAATTTGACATATCAACTTTGACTGATATCTATGTTTAATTGATATTTTTTTAGTTAAAATTAGTACTTAGCTGAAGATAGTTTCCTAAGAAACAAATTAATTCTGGTTTCAATATTTTCATCTCAGTATTTGTTTCATTATTGATTTTTCTTCATTGCAATGATGTTGAAGAATTGCTCATGGTAAGACTATTCCAAAGATAGTTCTGCTTATTTGGCTAAGCTGTATATTTTTTGGAATAGCAACATGTTGGGAAGGAGCAGCACTTAATCGTGATGTACTTTCCTATATTTTAAAGGAATGGAGATTAGACATTTTCCCCAATTATTTGATTTTCCAAGAATCAGGGCTTCCACAAACAATTGTACTAAACATCCAGTACTAAACACTTCTACTAAACATCCAGTTTGAATATGAGATGGAGGTTGAGTATAAGTTTGTCAAACCTGGGAAAAGTGTGATTGCTGAGAGAATAAATGAAGGTATCTGGAGATATTTTCAGGTTAAAAGTCTTATGTGTGGTGGAGCTTATGAAGTGCAGAATTCACTACTACTTAGCAAGGGTTTGAAGCAAAAAAACCCCTTTTTTGTCCTCATATTATTCATTTAAAATTGTGCTTGTGGCCTTACATTGCTTTGTAGGCTGAATTAAGGTTTTATAGTGGTATAGTGGTACATTTCTTTTATCATGGTAAACAATTTAAAGTATTTAAATCTTTCCATACAAACTTTTCTTTAATCGTGTGGGTGGGTTTATTATTTTCAAGCATCTCTAATACTTCTTCCTCCTATGGAAATGTATATATATTCTATATATTCTGTATATAATCTGTATATTCTGGTGATTCACTGTCAAAATCATGATTATCCTATCCAGAGGAATCATAATTTCCTATTGCTGCTACTCTGCCAGGGTATTTAAATATCATCTTACCCTCTTTTGATACAGTGACACACTGATGGTGTTCACAACGGCCTTCTTTTTCTGCTAGAAAACCTAAATTTTTTCAACCTGTTCTGGAGGAAAACCTTTGTTCAGGTAGAAAATTCTTTTTAAAGCAGCATAGATGTCTGACTCTGTGTTAAAACACATTTTTGCATGAATATACCAATGAGCTGAATACGTCCACTCATCATCGAATAAGCTGAATCTCTGAATCCCTGCCTATGATCTGCTGTCTACAAGTGCATGCTGTATGTAAGATTTATCCATACTTTTAATTTATATTCAATTGCAGATGATAAAATAAAATATTGGTGAGAAATAATCCCTTAGAATCCCAGCTGAAGCATCCTACTTTGACTTCCATGCTGATAGGTAATTTTTGGAATCCTTTGTTCCATCATGTTGCACCATTTTATGTTTGGTTTATTGAAGCTATATCATACTAGTTTTTTTCAGACTCGTGTGGTACTAATTCAAAACTCTTCCTAATTCCACAGACATTCCACCTAAATGGTCATCTTTTACCAACCAAAATTCTCACTCCTGTTAAAATTACAACAAACCCACTTGACATCATGCATTCATAAGAACTATTCGTAGGCTATAGAAGGTCACTCCAGTTCTCACAATATCACACTTATCTAATTCATTACTAGTATAAAAAAATGTTATAAGTTCAAATATATCTTTACATGTGTACAGTACAGTAGTATTTTAACAGTATGAAGCATTTGACAGCACCCAATAAAAGGCAGAAATATGGACAGGGCTGGGTGACACCAAGTACTCTGCAGTACTTATACAGAGTGCAGTAGTTTTAAGGAGTCTGTTCCCCTCCATTTGAACTGAGCAGGCTTTTCCTGTTTCTTGATACCTTTTATTTCCTACACTTCTGACACAAATTTCGAGTTCTTTTAGTATGTGCTTGTGATGCAATAGAAAATAATATATAATATATAATATAAAACATGTATGTACTATAATGTAATATATCTATGGGAGTTCTTTTTATTTGTCCAGTCTCAATAGTAATGTATGAACTAACATTGATGTATGTTCTAGGTGATATTAAATCAACTCATTCTTATAACAAAGCCAGATTTTTCTTAAATTTATCAATGTGGTAATGCTGCCAAGCCATAACACTAAAGAGTTTGACAGTATAAATCAAGTCCCTTTATCTTCCAATTCATCAGTACATTTCTTTGCTTAAAATTTATTGCCCTGGCAGTTGCAAATATATGGGGGAAGCCAGCTACTGTAAAGATTTACATCCCTAACATTTTCTTCAGGATAAATAATGCAGAAAGAAATACTCTCAGAGAGAGAGAAATGCAGCAAACCAGTTACTTTTTAAGATCAGTTTACTTATCATTCTACTATTTAACTTTAATTTTACATATTACTTTGACTTCTTTTGCTTTAACATTAATATTGAATATCAACTTGAACCAGCCTTTGCCTCATTTTTAGAAGGACTCTTCCAACCATAACTACCCTTATAATCTTCAGAAGAAACTCACCAAGATACTGGCCTGGGGATCTAAGGAAGAAAGAGAGAACAGGATTGGAGATTAAGAAAGATGTATTTGCATAGCCTATGACTACAGTCTAGGTCTTTTTTCAGTAATTAAGCAAAACAAGTAGAGAAGTTCTCAATACTGGATAACCAACAAGACCATTTTTGTATCTGAAACCTAATGGGGACCTCGCTCTTCGTATCTTACTTGGAAAAGAAATTATTTCCTGCTTTTGGTGGCTGACTCATTGTTGGATGCTTACCATTGGCTTGTGTGAGAATAAAACCAAACCCTCAGTCTATATTCAATTAGCTGAATCTTAACTATTTGTACTGTAGAAGAAAATGCAGGCTTAGCACTGTGCAATGTATGATTGGTGTCTACAGAGGTACTACACAGGCACTGATTTTTCAGACTAATTAGGTGTTGCCACACCCATAATTTCAAGGCCAAGGTAATTTAGGACTTAAAATTGGGCAAGAAAGCTATTATGCTCCATTGAAGTTTTCAGGATTGCAAAATAATTCATTTCAACAAATTGAGCTAATGACCTTTTCATTTTGTGCAAAAAGACCCCAAAGAAGAATCCCAACCTCCATCCCACAACAGAGCCAACAGAGCCATATCCAAATCTTCAAGCACTGCTGTCCTTGCATGAGTCTATAGCTGTGAAATTCATTTTCCTTCATCACAGGTAAGTACCCTAAACATCAGAGAGTTCATCATCTTGGGGTCAAGTTTACTCTGTATGTGTAAGTCATTTGTTTCAAACACATCAACTCTGCCTCTAGTAAATGTGTCCCTCTGCTTCACCTTCATCTGTGGATTCCTACCACATCAGTTACCTATGAGAACAGTCACACCCACTTCACAAATGACCAGGGTCTCGGGGTTGCTTGAGCCAGTGATGGAACATGCTCTCCAGTTTTGAACATGCAAGCACTCCCTGTTCCCAAAATTCACCCCAGCATGAGGAAACATCTTTTGACAGAACAAGTCTGTTCCCACAGAGAATTCCCGCTATTTTTCAAGAGACTACCAACCAAATCTACCTGGTAGGCAGTGTCTAGAATTTTTCAACAAGGAACAGGA
Organism: Lycocorax pyrrhopterus obiensis; assembly: GCA_014706295.1. Lineage (NCBI taxonomy): Eukaryota > Metazoa > Chordata > Aves > Passeriformes > Paradisaeidae > Lycocorax > Lycocorax pyrrhopterus. The sequence goes on from JACSVZ010000002.1 coordinate 87,848,319, forward strand.
GTGGGATTGTTTCAGACGAGAATGAGCCAGGAGCTGGGGTGACAGTAGTATGGGCAGGGCAGTGGCCCCATCTGTGGGGCATAGTCTCCCAAGATCTGAGCACAGCATGTAGACCAAATTTTTGGTAAAAGCGTACAAAAACTGATAGCATAGAGTTTATTTTGACCGTGGAAATAGTGGTGATGTTAATTTTTTAATTTAAAAAATTAGTGATTATAGGTGTGAGGAGATAATAAAAATTATGCTTTCCTATCTTTGGAATGATAGTTACTTGTCATATTTTAACCATCTGCCCAAAACTGAAGTAACTTGTCGAGGTTTGTCACGCTGCATAGACAAGTGTGTTTCTGCTTGACCTTCCGTTTGTGTTCTGTTGCAGCTGATAGTTTATCCAGTGCTTTCTATTTATCATGCAATTTCATAATTTTGACTACAGAGTTTAGTTTGCAACTATAATCTGTAGAAAGAGAAAATCCACTGGGCCAGTAATTCGTACCACTCTGCAGGAACTGCTGACAAAAGTTTGGATATTGTTACTCAGATAACATATCATGGTTATTGGTGGAGGGAGCTATACCACGTGCCTTTCATTATTATGAGTTCTACCATTGGTGTGCTGCTTACAGAGATATATTTCAAGCAAATATTTAAAAAAAAAATCATGAAAGATGGACTCTACGTCCTCCAGCATACAGTAGGAGAACAGTTAGAGTGTGAATAAAGACACATGCAAATGAAAACAGGCTCTGAATCCAATTCCAGCTCAGAGGCATTTAAGTCAAATGCATTTGACAGATAAATCTTCCCCCTCACTACTGGTTTTAAAAGTCTCCTTACTTTTCCTTTCAGAACTTTTCTATAATTAATAAGATTGTTCTCACAGCTATTCTGGTTTATGTATATTCTGGTTTATGTATATTTTCTTTCTCTGGCTCTGATTTAAAGTGTTTCCATAACAGAAGAAAAATACTTATTGTCTTTAGGGAGTGTTGATCTCGCTTACCATGGTAATTTAATTTTTCTTTATTGTATTTTACTTTCTCTTTGGTGACCATTGCCTTGCCTAGAAAGTTTCATTTCTCATTAAAATTGTTCTCATATTTACATGCCTCTAAATACTTTAACATGCAGTTTTTTGCCCTTTCTAGAGTGAAATCTAGTGACGTTTCAAGTCTTTTTTTTTTTTCCTTAATTATGCAAAAAACCTTTTAGAAAAGAAAACTGATTGCATAATGTTTTTAATACTTCATTAGAGAACTTTGACTGCTTCGGAGTTAAAGCTTAGAGTGGCACTGGTTTTAACTAGAACATGCTTTGCGGTTAAGCAGACCACATCTTAAGACAGCTTTTTAATCCCTCTGATAATGACTTTTTACTAAAAAGAATCACTATTTAACTAACTTCTGTTTATACACATTTCACACTGCAGAAATGGCACTTTCACATAAAACACACTGAGAACTAAAATGAGACCTCTAAAACATAGAATTTCATAGATATGTTTTACTGTTTCACTGACATATCACAAAGTACATATTAACAATTCCGCTACAGTCAGTAGCAAACACTTCGTATGGGGTTCTTGTGATCTCTGGCACAGAAATAAGAGGAATAACATTAATCAAATGTTAGTATTCATCCCAGCAATGTGTTTTGTACTAACCACAGTATTCTCTCCGTGACAATTAATATCCAGGTTATCTTTTGCAATTTTATACCTCAAAGTGTTGAATGTTTAAAGGGAACCATAATAAGTCTCTGTATGTATCTGTGTGCACCCTCTCTCCGCCCACAAGGCTTTGATTTATTAACAAAAACTGCAATGCAACTATATATATTAAAGGTCTACCAAAATCATAGAATCTTTGCAATGGTACCCCAAATTTGCCTAGATTTCTCTGAGGATATTTCATCAAGGTTGTAATCAAATGTGAGGTATAACCTGCTCAGAAAAAAAGAGTGGAGACAGTGGATACATGCATCAAAACGCTAAAATTGCAGAAGCCTGGAAGAGATAATCTTATAATAAAAATTGGTGTTCAAGACTTTCCCAGTGTAGTCACCTTACAGTCAGGTGCAGTTTCATGAGCCAGGGAAAAGGAGGACAATGACAAATACAGCCAGGTGGTCGTTTTGTGGCACAGCTGTGTTCGAAGCTGTGCTGTGCTGAACTGAGCACCCAGTGGTCAAGGCCATGCAAAACCGTTGGTGAATTTGGAAAAATTTACCAGCTGTGGGCCTCAGTTTATAGCCATCTTGTACTGGAAGAGATAGAGAGCTTCCAAAAGAGCTGACTCATCCTTAGTTATTCTTATAGCTATTCTACAGCTGTGTTAGCTATGTTTTGAAACATATTCGCTTGAAACGTCATCCTCAATCTCTGTTTGACGACATAATTCTGAAAACAACTGTCTTATGAGTACAGCCACAGTCTGACATTTGATATCTAGACCCCATAGGATGCAAAAAGCTGAAGAGAGAGATCTCCAAACTTGGCAAGAAATACAGGTAATCGCTCCTCTCGGGTCTCTACAGTAGAGAAATTGTCTTTCATCTTCTTTCCCTGAGTACTTATCCATGACGTTCAAGGCAAACTGGTGCCAGATATTTCTTGTACTTCAGTTTATGGGTTTTCAATAAGTTTTTAAACAACTGAGCTGCTGAAAATATCAGTAATTCAAGTACTATGATGTTCCAGTATGTTCTACTACAAGGACCAAAATTTGAACATGCCCAACTTGCCTCCCAAAATTATCATGACGACACATGAAAATTTTATAAGCATAATGTGCAACATATTCATCCTCACATGCTATGAAAGATACTCTTGCTCCTGCATTACGTGCTACATTTACCTCAGATGAGAGGGCAAGCCAGAAATTCCAAAGTGTTATTTACCTCAGTCCTCTATTCCTTTTAGTTTTGCCTTGTTTCACTTTTTTGTCCCTACTATAGATCATATGCAGGAAACAAGTCATAGCAAGACGGCAAATTCATCTTCAGGCTTCTGAATGCTCTCTGGTTTTCTACCAGAACACCACCATTTCAAAGCCATTTTGAGGGTTCTCTGTGGCAGGAACTTTCTTACGCAGCATTGCACAAATGACAGATTTTTCTAGTTGTGAGCAGGCTTTCAGAGTGGGAGGAAGGGCAAATGGCCTAAGCATGGTCATCTCTGCATGATAGAAGTCTCTAAATAGCAGATAGTTTCAAAGTATAATACATTAATGACAAGAATAATGTGAAGCAATAGTACACCGTATCTCTCTGTACAAGACAGGTTCTTTTCAGATGAAATACACACTGCAATAGTAAAAAGAAAATTACTACCAGGTCAATAATTAAAAAAAGGATAACACTATAGAGACTGTTAGAGAAACAATTCATATTTGGACAAATTCTGTGATTTAACTCCTCAGGTCTGAGAAGATAGCCTTTGATTTATAAGAATTGGCTAATATATTTTCCATCAGAATATTTGATTGGGTTTGTTCACTTTGTCTTTGCAAAACCAAAAGTAGGAGCTATGACAACATACTGTTTATACCAAATTCAGACAACTCAGCCAAGGAGTCTATAGCTCCTCTCCTCACACACAGCCTGTGGTATAGGAAGCTATATCATCCTGTATCACAGAAAATATTCCTACATCAGAGGCTTCCCACGGTCTACTTTCTTGTCCTTGTATACTTGACACAGAGCAATAGCTTTCTTAATTTTTGCTAGGTCCCAATGAGGGTTCAATTCATAGACTGTTGGACTGAAACAGTCTAGGAGAGACCTGCAGCTAGGTATGTTATAGTTGGTGATTAGAGCAGTTTCCTGGAATACTCAAAGCAGGTAAGGGAGCCCAAAAGTGAGTGTTCTCCATGTCAAAGGAATTGCTGGCTGGTTTTGCAGCTAGGTTTACAGAGAGATGTACAGTTCTGAAATTAAACTGGTCATTCTGAAATTCACTTGAAGTGTAATTTTGTTGAATCTAATATACAATTAGTCAGGGAAAAGATTGGTTGGGTGTTTACCTCAAAATTATGCTTGTATGCATGTTTCTTTCATTTTTCTGATTTTGCTGAAAAAGCTATCAGCTGAAAAGTCAGAGTTAAGACCACGTGAATTTTTTTTTTTAAATCTGACTTGGTGCATCTTAAACCACTCTGTTTAAGTCTTTATCTTACAAAGTTGTAAATAATTTTGAACTACAACTATAGATGTGGAAATATTGTATAAAATGTGGGATTTGAATGTTAAATTTTTTTGTTGTTTAGTCTGCAGCATACTGTCTCGTGTTTTCAGTAGTACAGTTCTCAAAGTTTACCTCGATAAGATTGGTTGTACTACAGATAACATGGGAAGATGTTCTTGGTCTGTTGAATTAGTTATTCTTGCAGATTGTCTTTGCAAAATGTGCAAAATATTCCATAATGAGTCATTTATAAAAAAAGAAATGAAGGAATGTGGCAAGATTTTATTAAAAAAACTAAACCAAAATGTTTAAGAATATGTTTCCTCTTGAAATTCCAATTTTAAAGGTTACAAATTAATGCTTTCATATTTAGATTCTGATTAAAAGAGAGAATTGAGCACTACATTGTTGTATTTCAAAAAGCATGGAACAACAAAAGTGCTGGCACATTTTTCCCTATTCTGTGCCTTCTCACTTCCCCAACCTTTCTGATGTCTTTCCAGTTTGGAGCTCCTGCTTAGATAAAACAGATGACTTTCTGGGCCTGCTTCTGCTAACAGCAGGCAGGAGCAACGGTGACTGATTGGTTGAAACATGAGGATTAATGGGTATTTATATTTCATTAAATTTTATGCTCACTGGAGAATAATGTATCACTCGCAGATATTGAAACATATGTCAACCCTATCCACTTACATATAATTCAATTTGACTTAAATGCATTGATCAAATTTTATTAAAGTCCAATATATCTTCCAAAAACGCCTGCTAACACAATATTGCTGCTTCACATTCATCAGATAAAAGGAGGCAATTGTGTTGTAATTCCATTTATACCATTTTTCGGGAAAAGGAAGATTATTGTGAAGCGAATACTCATTACAAGGTGACTGGTGTTGGCTGAAGGACTTGAGACTGAGATTATTAAGTGAATTCTCAAGTGGTGCCCTTTAGTTAAAATTACCCCAGGGTGGGTCATGCCTGTTTTCATCCCAAGTGGAAAAGAGAGATCAGCATTGTTAATGATATTATCCAGGAAAGTTTGCCATGTGAGATTTTGAAAAATGCTAACATTTTGTTTATTTTTTTTCTTTTTTTTTCCCCCTTGAAGCTCAGTTTATGGAAATTGCATAACTGTGGTTGAGAAACTACTTTTCAGTTTTCATTCTCCTTTTTCTTTCTCTGCATCCCTCCTTTTTATTTAACTTTTGCTATTTTTCATACTGAGATAATTAAGAAAAATATGAAATGTTTATTTCTTCACTTCTGCACAGAAAGGGAAGGTGTTTTATATAACACCTCTCTCAAAACAACCACAGAAATAATGGGATGCTCCTCAAGTGTTTGAGTTTAGACTCTTTCTTTCAGTTTGTACTCTGCAGAATAGAATTAAAAAGAAGAGGTTTTAGCGCTCTTAATGAAAGGAAGTAAAGATTTCAGCAGGGTCATTTATTCCTCACTCTCAAACTATCAGGGTTTGGGACGGTGGGGTTGATGCAAAATTCTTCGTTTGTTTCTGGCTCACGTTTACTATAGGCTAAACTGCCTGCACTTTAATATAAAAGTGAGCATCTCAACACAGGCCCTTCAAAGAAAAGGTCCACTTCTAGACTGAAAAAGAAAGAAACAGCCAGGAAGGATGTTCAAGAGTCAAAATAAGGGAGTCTGAAAGTCTGGATACTCTCAGGAGATGTAAAAAACTGTATTTACATCATATGGGATTTGAGAACATCACCTGGATTACTGTCCCATCTCACAAGGCTGAAATAATTTTAAAGTTTCTGTGACTGTCACTTCAATAAAAACATAATTTTTCTAATGTTAGTTACCCTGGAAAGCTTTCACCAAATAAGGAGAGTCACTTTATTTTTAACTAAAAATTTTATTTTTAACTAGAGTTTCTCCTTTTAGCCATACTTTTTATTTCCCATAGGTGCTATTTTGTTCAACACTGACTAACAGGCTTGTCTTATGAACACAGTAAAGATTGCTGTATAGGTTTATTACAGTGTTTCTCCAAAATAATAAACAAATTCAAAATCAGTACTTTCACTTGACTTATTTTATATGATCAGAATTTATTTCTATACCTAAAGAAGTGATAAATTAAATGAAATAAATCTTTCAGGAATACTTCCCCAATAGATGTTTTTCTGACCAACGGTAATAAAGTTACTGTCCTGATTTCTAGTCATCAAGCAGAACTTAAATATAATTTTTCTTCATTCTTGGGGAAAAAAGTGCATTTATACAAACACAGGATTTCATATTAATATACAGAGATGAATTAAATATATTCTTAAACAGAAATTTTATGTAATATAAAATGCTGATAATATCCTCCTTTTATAAAAACCCTTGCAAACCCATTAAAAATGCTTTATGTACTTTATTCAAATCACCAGATTCTGTCAAGATACTTGGTCCTACTCCTCTGAATACATGACTTAGCTCCTTCCTAAACAATCTGAAAGTACTTTGTTGACTTGTGGAGAAAAGTGATTGTTCCTTTTTTCATTCTATTTGCTGGTCAGACCTGCCCCAAACTGGAAACATTATAGTAGTTTGTGTACCTGAAAATAATTTTCTCTTTTTTAGATAGTAAGTGAGAGACTATCTTGACAATTAGCCTGTTCCTGCATCTGTACACCTTTAAGTTATCATGCATTCTAAGCACCTGGACTTTCACAGGCACATAGGCTATATTTCAGAGATTAACTCTTTTTACCCTACCTAAATTACTGGAAATCCTTTCAAAAACATCTCCCAGGACTTTACACAGTTAATGGGTTAATGTGGGTTATATAAGTTCATGGATTTGTGAACACACACATTATCTTTAGAATGCCAATTTTTTGTATACACATCAGGGAATGAAAGGAAAGGACAAGTAAAATACTTTCATCTTGTATTTCAAGGGATTCTGAAAGTAGTTACCTGTTGGAGTCCAAAGTGCAGGGAATATTTCTCTGCCTGTTTTGAAGAGTTCTACCCCCCTGGACAACCCTGTCTTTGACCTTCGTCCGTGGAGAAAATTACCTACCCTCTGGGAAGAAGTAGAATCTACACTGGTGTGAATTAGGTGATAGAACATTATTTAAGATTGTCACAGGGTGAAAATTTAGAGGTGTTGGGTTTGTTAATATAGCAAAATAGGTAAGAAACAAAACCTCCAAAATGGAGGATTGTTGTTGTTTTAGGCCTTCTTCTTTCTTCTTTCTCTACTCCATTTTCTGCAACAAAAGTGGATTGAGATGATTGGGTGAAAAATGCCACAGTTCCTTTCATGTGACAGAAACATTTATGGAACATTGGTAGAAAAGTAAAAATATCTTTCATTTTGGGCTTTCATTGGATAATTTACCTTTAAAAGAACAGTGTTATCTTGATAATTCGGCTTCTCCTTTGCGCTTTCTAAGGGGAGTCATCTCGTGCCTCGGCTCCCTTTTCTCATAAGACTTAATAAACAACTATCTGACACCAAAATCGTGGAAAAGTCCCGTTCATCTGCAGAGCCCAGGCAAGGGCTCGGGGAATTCTCCCCTATCAGGGGAGGCTCAATTAAGACACGGTAAATTGTCAGTTACCAAGAAAAACTGAAGCACAGGAAGTCTCACCTGAATATGAGGAAGAACATCTTTGCTTTGTGGGTGACCACACAGTGGAATATGTTGCCCAGAGAGGTTGTGGAATCTGTTTCACTGGAGTTACTAAAGGACCACCTGGATGCAATTCTGTGCCATGCGCTCTAGGAAGACCCTGCTTGAGCAGAGAGGTTGGACCAGATGACCCACTGTGGTCCCTTCTCACATTACCCTTTTGGTGATTATGTCATTCTGTGATATTTCTGCTACTTAGTCTTCTCTGCTTCACAGGAAAACCACTCTGACAGACCTGCTCCTCTGAAACTGTCAGTATCACATAATATTGTGATGCACCTAAAAGATGTGTGAGAAATATATATAAAAGTGGTCTGGTTTTGCCTCTATTGCTGCCAGTTTTCTGCAAAAATATTTAAATAAAAGTCAGTTCCAGACACCTATTATATAGACATTCATCCAAAGAAGGATGGTCATCTCTTCTGAGATTCCTTCATACCATGGGCTCTGTGATGTTATTGCATCCAGGATGAGGTGCCTTTTTGGCATAAAAATTGCTTTTGCCTTTTAATTTTCTTGCTGCCCCTTCGCTACTTTTTCTCCACTCCCAATCACCAGAGCAAACCAAGCAAGCCAGTAAGTCTGCCACAACTTCTGGATACAGGAATTCCATCTCCCAGTTCCTGCATTCCTCTCCGTTTGGTTTCTGGTCAATACACATGCACATACACATAACTGTTTGCAAGAAGAGAATGTCACAGTCATGCATTCTCATAGGCGTAATACATAAGGTTCAAACTCACACGAACTGGCACTTCTGTTAGATGTGCTTTTCACCCAGTGAATCTGGGAACAAAAGCAGTAGCATGTGGCTCATCTATGAGACTCTGTCATGTGACATGCAAAATTAATATTCAACCAGTCTCAGCCCCTCATCATTTCCAGAGAGTGAATATGGAATGTTACGCAGGCATAAAGAATTACCTCCGTTCATCCCATAAATTAGAAGTTTTGTGACTGTTTTTGCATAGCATATAAACATTCAAGGAATCTGATCTTGTCATTGATACTCCACAAAGAGTAGGGGGAAGGAAATTTTTAAAAAATATATTTCTTGTAAGTTATTAATTCAAATCTAATCACATTACAATAAGATGAGATTTGAGCTTCACCATTCTATTATCTGTGGAAAGATCTCACTCTTAAATTTCCTTATTGTCAATTTTTTGTTCTTAATTCACTTACCGTCATATGACCCATGAAAAAAATCACTCTACTGTCTCACCAAAATGACTGTAAACTTCTGTTTCCCTGCAATGCTTTCTTTGGTGACTAGCACAATGTAAAACAACCGCTCTCATGCTTCAGGGCATTTTCCCCCACATTTTTAGGGACTTCGAATGAAAACCCGAGGAATCACTCTTGCAGACTTGACAAAGGGAAAAGATGGCCATCAACATGTAAAACAGAATGGAGACCTATGAGGGGCAAGAGGCAGGTGGTACTCTTTGAAAATACAGGCTGGTGGGCAGACTGTAATCAGTCAAGAGGAGAGGCAGAAGGAATTTCATGCAGCGCCAGGTATGCAGTGTTTATCAGAAATAATTATAAATCATCTTGCATTACCCTTATGATGCTTCATTTTGTTTATCCTCAGTTTCCTATGGGAAAATAAAAAACCCAAACCAGCCAAACCATGAAAACTCATTTACTCTACAAACAATAACTATTTTGAAGCAGCTGCCAAACTCATGCAATATATCTTATAGGGAAGTTAATTATCTGTATGAAGATATAGAAATCCTGACAGATCATCATTCCTAGAGCCACTATACAGAACAAAAAAGGTACAATGTAGGAAGTTATGCTACTCTGTAGGATTTAAATAACGTGTTTGGGATGAATATACCACACATCAAACATGAAGCAATGCAGGTGTTAAGTAGATCATGTCATGACTTATGAAGGACAAACTTTCTTGTTTGCTTTTTTTAAAAAAAAAAAAAAAAAAAAAAAAAAACATTTCATGCATCTTTAACTCACGCAAACCCTTTCTCCAGTAAAAACAAGGCTATTCTATGCAAAATATATCTTTACACTTAAAGCTGGAATGTCTTAAATGTAAAATTTACCATTTGTAGCAGCATATTATAATAAGGGAATCATCCCCACTCAAACAGATTTTCAAGTATATTCATTTTAATGCTATCTTTTAGTTTACTTATTCACTCGCACCCCTGAATTCACTTGCTGTAGGAATAACATAACATGGAATTTAAGCAAGAAATCTCAGTTATCTTAAAAAATGTATGTTATTTTTATTAAATGTGTTCTATTTTTATTTTTAAAATTAATTATTCTTATAAAAGTATTTCATATAAAGTTGTATTCATTTGAAGTTGTATTCATTTAAATCTGTAGTTGTGCCGGAGCTCGCAGTCTGCTGATCCTTGGATTATAATTTCTCAGAGCAGAGCTCCAGCAACACGCAGCACACAGCAACCAGGAACAACCACCTCTCTTTTTTTGGCTCCTCCCAGGGCTTGATTTATAGGGCTAATGCCCGCCCAGCAGCCACAGCTGTTTGTAGGAGGTTAATGAGCCAATAATTGGATCCTGGTGTGTGGATCCTGGTCTTGAGTGAGAGTTTGGCTAGTGCATACCAACAGGGTTTAAATACATTATACAACAATTCCCCCTTTTTGTTTTGCACTAGCCAAACTATATTTAATATATTTCTTAATCTTTTTTAATAAATAACAATTAAATTAATATATATTTTTTCTGACTAATAAATAACAATTAAATTAATATTTTTTGACTCCATTTCTTTTCAAGACCTTTCAATTAGTTTTTCTCAGTTCCTGGTTGCTCACCTCTGCAGGTGTTTTGTATTTAATTCTTTTTTAAAGATTTTGAGAGGAAATGCTGGAGGGCTTTAAATATGGCCTGTTCTTTGTTGACAGACTCTTTTCCCTCCAGCCCCTGGTCTTCACCTCTTCTGGTGATAGTCGGGAGCTCTTTCTGGGAGCCTTTTCTCGGCCTCCCGAGCTCCAAGAGGAGCCGTCTCACAACTTCCCCGCTGTGGCCTGCAGTCCACACCTCTCTGGGTAGGAACCACTAAAGTCCCCCTGCGGCAGTTCACACCTGGGTATAGATTTGGGAAGACCCCACTGGGTGTTTTGACCAGGGCCTCAAAAGGAGCTGTCTCGCAACTCCCCCCGCTGTGGTCTTCACCTCTTCTGGTGATGGTCTGGAGCTCTTTTTCTGGGAGCCTTTTCTCGGCCTCCTGAGCTCCAAGGGAGCCGTCTCACGACTTCCCCCCGCTGTGGCCTGCAGTCCACACCTCTCTGGGTATGAACCACTAAAGTCCCACTGCAGCAGCTCTCACCCAGGTATAGATCTGGGAAGACCCCTCTGGGTGTTTTGCCACAGAGGTTCTCACGCTGCGTGTTGGCATCACGTCGGGGTCACCACTTGTGCCGGAGCTTGCAGTCTTCTGATCCTTGGATTATGATTTCTCATCGCAGAGCTCCAGCAACACACAGCAACCAGGAACAACCACCTCCTTTTTGTTGTTTGGCTCCTCCCAGGGCTTGATTTATAGGGCTAATGCCCGCCCTGCAGCCACAGCTGTTTGTAGGAGGTTAATGAGCCAATAACTGGATCCTGGTGTATGGATCCTGGTCTAACTGGATCCTGGTGTGTGGATCCTGGTCTTGAGTGAGAGTTTGGCTAGGGCATACCAACAGGGTTTAAATGCATTATACAACATGTAGTCACAGACTTCTCTAATTAGGCTGGCTTTTCTTTGGAAGATGTGTAATGAAGACTGACAAAAATGGTTAAATCTCCCACTTCCAAAAGTCATTAGCAGTGTCACAAGCTGTGTAGAGCTGAAGTGAAGTGGAATTTTCAAAGCTCTACTTGATGCAGGGAAGTGGGAAGGCATTCTGCCAGCTGCTGTGAAAAAAATACAGTTGCTAGGACCAGGGAATGTCTCTTTCCTGTTAGCAGTTTCCTCTACAAGCATGCAGGGAAAGAGATACTTTTTCTCCCTTGAAGGCTTTCCTGGGTAATTTTCATTGCTCGAGTAATCTACTCATTCTTTCCATCTTTTCTGGCTCTTCCTCCAGCTTAAAGTATTGTTGTCATTAAAGGTAAAAGTGTTTGTCATCAGAACTAGGTAGTTTCTCCTGCATAAGGCTCATTTTCTGTGGTCATTAACCCAATAATGATTCGGATTATGAGGTTACACTGTGGGGTGTTGTTTACATAAAAGCATTGAACTTTCATGGTATTTGAATGTAATTCATCAGGCAAATTATCTATTTACATGAATCCCCGTGCACTGTTTTAATTTGCTCCAGGTAAGAAATAGGTATTATTTTTCTTAAAAATCTTTCAACAGAGCATATTAACCAAAACAAATTTGAAAAACAACTGTTGGTAAGAGTTGTCTTTAGATACAGGTCCCAGGCCACACTCATCACTCAGCCTCCCTTGAATTATCCTCCAGTTTTCTGTGATTTAAATAATTCACTCCCAGTGTCCACTTTCCTATATATGCTTCTGTTTGTGGACAGTCAACATCATCTTGTGTCCACATCCTAGCTCTTCACAGACATCTGGTTTTCTCTAGCTTCTGTCCTAATACTGGAAACTTCTGCTCTTCTGTTGCTTGCCTACTTGTTCAAATCACTTTTCTGGAGTTTTTGACTTTTTTTCTTGTTTTTTCCCTTTTTAATTTTTTTTTAATAAAGCTCTTGCACAAT